>JAQZBX010000225.1:0-128475 GCA_029593785.1 Cabassous unicinctus
AAAAAAAAAAAAGTATTCATTAGCACAAGCTTTCTGGAAGACAAAGGTTATACAATGTACATATCTTTGAATTCAAATGCCTAGGAATTTAACTTAAGGAAATAATAACACATACAAAACTATATATGAATAAAAGTGTTTAAAATGTCAAAAATTAGAGACGATTAATAAGGAATTGAGTTTCAGGAAGATGGCGTCGAAGTAGCTCAGGCAGGGCACAGCTCTCTTACAAAATAGGGGAGAAAGCATGGGAGTAGTCTGAGGGAGCCGCTTTTGGAATCTGCAGACTAAGTTAGCGCCACACACACTGTCCAGGAGTGACTGAGGACAGAGAGGTAAAGAGGCCAAAAGGAAAACTGGTACATCATGTCTGCAACAGAATTGCCCCACCAACCCACTTCTACCTGCAGAATTTGGAGAGTCCAACAATCCTCTTTCGCCTTGTCCAGTTTCTGTCTGTCCCCTTCAGTTCAAGCTGGCAGCGTTTGTGTTCCACAAATACTCTCAAAAACCTCGTTGCTCTCCCATGGGTATGATGGGGGTTGACACATTAGACAGGAGGGCCTTCCACAGATTTCTCCTGACTAACCCCATCCCATCCTGCCTTCTCCTGAGATGGGTGATTGGGTCCATGAGTCACAGACAGAACATTGTCCTTCTAGGTCCTAGACCCTCTGTCCAGAGAATATCAGTGAATTTCCTAACGTTAGCATCTTTTGTGAACAGGATAGGCTGAGAACCTCCTGAATCATCAAGGCTAGTTGCTTTCATCTACACATTTCCATCCTCAGTTTGTCTCTTGCTCCTACATGTTAATATAGTAGCAAGGAGAACCAGGCATCATCTTTATCTTTAACAATGTTCTTGGATAACACATCAGCTAAATATCCAAGTATTTTCCTTATCATTTCTAAAGCTTTCCATACAGCAGTAGAACTGAATGAAGTCTTGCTCTCTGCCACTTTATAATGAGGATCACCTCCACTCCAGTTTCCAGCAAATCGAAATGTCCCTCATTTCCTTCTGAGACATCGCCAGAAGAACATTTGATGTCCATATTATTTACAATAGTCTCTTAAAAGCAATCTAAGCTTTAAAAAAAAAGATTTATTTATTTACCGCCCCCCCCCATTGTTTGCACTCGCTGTCTGCTCTCTGTGTCTGTTTGTTGTGTGCTCTGTCTGCTTGTCTTCTTTAGGAGGCACCAGGAACCAAACCTGGGACCTCCCATGTGGTAGGTGGGCGCCCAACTGCTTGAGCCACATCTGCTTCCTGCAATCTAAGCTTTTTATATAAATTTTTCCCAGCTTCTACCAGTTTCCAAATTTGAAAGTCATCTGCACATTTTTAGGCATTGACTTTAGTGGCACCTCACTTCACCATATCAACATCTGTATTCCTTCCCCAGGGTTGCCAAATCAAATGACCACAAACTTGGTGCCTTAAAACACCAGAAATGGATTCTCTCAAATTTCTGGTGCCAGTAGTTCAAAATAAAAGATCTACTAGTAATGGAAGAACTTGTAACATTGATATAAAGACAGAGGTCACCAGGGGTTCTGAGGGGAGGGACAGGGAAGAATAGGTGTAATGTGGTATTTTTTGGACATTGGAATCATTCTACATTATATTGCAATGATGGATACAGGCCATTATACATTTTGTTGAAACCTATAAAATTGTGCATTGCCAAGTGTAAACCATAATGTAAACTACAGACCATGGTTAGTAGCAATGCTTCAATATTTGTTCATCAATTGTAACAAATGTACCACCCTAATGAAAGATGTTGTTAATAGGGAAAAATGTGAGAAGGGGGGTGGGGTATATGGGAATCCCCTATACTTTCAATGTATCTTTTGTGTGATCTAAAACTTTTTTAAAAAATAAAGAAACAAAAAGAAAAAAAAAATTAAGGATCTACTGCGTGGGTCCCTTCTCCAGTCGCTGAGGAAGTGTTTGTTCTATGTCCTTCTCCAAGCTTCTGGTTGCTCCAGGTATTCCATGATGTTCTTTGGCTTGTGGATACATCACTCCAATCTCTGCCTCAGTCTTTGCTTGGTGTCTCCCTGATATCACTGTGTCTTTCTTCACAAGGCAGTCTCCTTGGGGGTCTCTCTCTTGATCTCCTGTTCTTTACGTGTGAGGATACTCCAGCATTGCATTAGATGCCACAATATTCCATGAATATATCATCCTGAGGTCCTCAATTTCATCACAGAGTTTGTCATATAAGAGAATATTCACAGTTTCTGGAAAGATATCAGTTGGGGAGTCACCATTTAACCCTCTGGATCCTCCTCAGCCATCAGGGGTTTGAAGTACTGATCCATGCCCCAGCATGGATCAACTTTGAAAACATTATGCTAAATGAAAGAATCCAGTCATAAAAGTCCACATATATGATTCCACTCATAAGAAATGTCAGAATAGGGAAATCTATACAGAGAAAATAGTGGCTTTTTGGAACTGGGGGTACCTCTGAGTAACATTAAGCTAAATGAAAGAAACCAGACACTAAATACTAGACAATGTATCATTCCATTTATCTAAAATGTAAATACAAATAAATTTATAAAGACAGAATTAGATTAGTGGTTATGTAGTGATGGCAAAGGGTAGAGGGATTGAAAGTAACTGCTAAGGTGTATGGTGTTTTCCTTTTTGGAATAATGAAAATGTTCTAAATTTGTGGTGATGCATGCACAACTATGTGGTTAAACTAAAAGCCACTGATAGTATACACTGGATGGATTGTAATGGTATGTAAATATATCTCAATGAAACCACTATTATTTAAAAAATAAGGAACTAATTAAATAAATTATGGTGTATTTATTACAACCAGAATACCAAACAGTCATTTAAGATTACTATTTATATATACTAACTGATCTTGTCCATCTATAACTACTTCCCTAGTTATACTTTCTTTTCCTTTTCCCTTCATATTGGCATTTCCCAAAATTATGCCTTCAGCCCTTTTCTCTTCTCCCTTTTCTCTACCTCAAATAACTGCATTATTTCTTATATATATATATATAACTCACACATTTGATATACCTCACAAGCATATAAAACCCTAGTTTCAAATGCTAGCTGGTCTTCCAGATTCAAATGTTTATTTTACACATGCTATATTCAGGGAACAGTGCCAGGAGATGAGGATAAAATGACAAGGAGAGCTCACCTTCGAGGAATATCCAATCTGCATGTGGATTTGCCAGTTACAATATATTTAAATAACAAACATGTCTCCTTGCCCCTTCTCAAGTCAGCTCTTCCTCCTGACCTTCCATTTTCTGTTACCAGCACAACCTAGCCATGCATGCTGCATTAATTATTTCACTTAACAAGTGAGGGGCCAGCTAAAGTAATAGCACTCAGCCTTATCTCCATATTGGAATCACCTAGGAAGCTTTAAAAAAAACTATTAATGCTTACTTCCCTTCCCCAGAGTTTATGATTTTATTGGTCTGGAATGCCACCAGGGCATTGGGATTTTTAACGTCTCCCCCCAGTGATTCCAATGTGCAGCCAGGGTTGAAAGTCACTGTGCTAGAGAGAGAAAGAGCAGGATTTCATTAATGGTTGCATGATGAGAGGAGAAAGGTCAAACCGTTTTTTGTTGTTGCTATGTTGATGCTGTATTTTTTACTTCCTAGAGACACCATCTAAGTTCAGTATTCTTCCCCCAGATGATAGAAGCTGAATCGGCTTTCCTAGCTGCAGTTGCCTCGTTGTCCAACTCTATTCCAGTCCTTATAGTATAAAATTTCCAAGATGTAAAGAGAAAATATAAGTATCCTGTCATTTAGATTTCTCCATGCTCTGATCCAGATGGGTCTTTCCAGTATTATTCCACATACCCCAGATAAATAGGACACTCAATTGCTGCCCAGAAACAGCTTCTACCATGACTTTGCCTTTACCTTATTATTCTTTCCACTTTAATCATCCTTTACTATCACCTCAAGCAATCATAATTCCCCCAATACTTCAGCTTTGATCATGGAGGGCAAAATCACGCTTAATAGCGTGCTCCTCCCCACCCCCAGGAGTAATTATTCATGCTCCTTCACTTCAAAGCATCCCTTGTTGCACTTAGCAAATCCTGCTTTATGGATAAATTGTGTCTATACACATCACATACTACCAATCTGATTTTAAGCTCCCTGAAGGTAGAAGTTGAAATCCCTTCATCTCTATATAGAGACATAAATGGGTTAAACTCCAGAGACATCCTGCCTGTGTCCACACCCAAACTCTACCACGTACAGACAGTGTGACATTTAGGCAATAGTATCAATTTCTTCCTCCATTGAGTGGAGAGAACAATTTGGCCCCTCATGATTTTTACGAAAGAAAAAACAAGGAAATGTACATAAACCACTTAACACAATGTTTGGTTGCAAAATAAGGGCTCCAAATAGCCCTGATGATGGTGATGATGATGATCAGTATTTTGAAAACTGAAAGATATCAAGAATGATATTTAGTTGTGAAATTGACATCATCTCTGTATAGTAAATAGATGGGAAATAAAAGCTCTTGGATTTGGAAAATGTTTATTTTTCCTAACACTACTCCCTAGGACAATTCATATTATTACTGCAGTTTTCAATTATTCCAGACAGCTCGTCCTGATATGTATGTATGTAAATTTCCCAGCTTGGTGCCATCTCTGAGATACTAAATTTCATTTTGCAATGACAGCTTTTTTGAAAACTCTGCCACTCTGAGACCCCTGTGTCCTAAATGTTATTTCTTTGTGGTGTACAACATTTTTAATCAAGTGAAACAGTGATGGAGAACGTGTCAGATTTCCATGTGGGCTACAGTCATTTGTGAAACATGAAATCCTGCTGTTAAGACTCCAATGAACCAAGAGAGCAGCAAGCTATTTCTATCTAGCAGGCTGATAGCATTACTGCCTCTGGATCTAAAATGAGATCTATTTTAAATTTAATTCATTTTCTGAGGATAAATGACAAAAGCCTATTCTGTATGCAACTGAGTCAGAAGACCACAGGCTATGCAAAAAGCCGAATGAGCAAGGAGTAGGTGCCGTTTTCTTAGGGACACCAGGTCTCACGACTGCCATCTCTCCCAGCAGATTGGTCAAGCTGTCTCTTAAACCCAGTTGAAGTACCAGAGACTGAACAAAGAGGGAATCAGTGTGGAGAGGTTGCCTACAAACAGATCATCTGAGCTTGAGGTGTATCTGTTATTTCTTTTACCTTCTTTTTCATCAAACTCTCTCTCTCCTTGGTGGAGCCTTCTCATGGACACATAAATGTGCTCAGGTCTCTCTTATCCTTAAAAATAAAGAAAGTAATAATTTCTAAAAACCTCCCTTGATCCCACTTTCTCCTCCTGCTACTGTTGCATTTCCCCCCTCTCTTTCATAGCCTTGAACGTCTTGTCTACATCATTGTTTCCATTTTCCACACCTCACATGGTCCTCAAACCACTCAATGGCTTCCACAAACCTCACCCTCCAACTTCATGGCAATGATGCTCTGGTCACTAATGACTGCCAGGTAGCTAAATCCAATGGATACTTCCATTCCTTGGCTTACATGGTGCAATTAACCTCCTTCTAAAGACGTGCTCCTTTTTCGACATTTGTGATTCCTTATTCTCTAAGCCTTCCCATACTTCTCTGGCCTCGCCACTGCGTTCCTTACAGCAGACTTGCCCTCTTCCTCTTTTCTTCCTAATCCCTCCTCCTGAGAGATCTTGAGCACATCCACAAGCTCACTTACCAATGACTTGACGACTATCTGTCCCCAGCCTACCCAGGTCTCCTCTCTGAGTAGCACATATCCAAATGCCTACCCCACATCTTCTACTTGGATTCTCAAAAGCTCTTCAGAAATAACATATTTCAAACTACGCTGTCACCTTCACTACTTAAATGATCATACAAGAAACCCAAGAGACATCCTTGACCCTTCCCTTGCCCTATTCCACCCTAACATTCGCAGTGCCCAGAAGCTCATATGCATATGTTTAAATTAGCATGTTTATGTAAAGGATCAGTATCATACTTCATGCATATTATGTCTAGACCACAGTAACATGAGTTGCTTAGTACAGCAAAATATTCCTCAGCCACCATGGGCAATGGCTACAAATATCACACTAATTTATGAGTATTCCAGAACCATGAACTGGAACACAAAGCAAAACAGACAAACTAGATGTATGCTGGGTACATTGGAAAATGAGACTTTGGCATGAAGAATTCATTGCATGTAAGTATAGACTAGATGGAGATTTCAAAGAGTTAACTAATTTGTCTTCTCTTTTACTTAGGCATTTCCTCTGCTCACATCCATCCTGCACTTTTTTTTGGCAGCAACAAAAGGCAAAACCTTGATAGCATTTATACACTTTAATTTACAGGGTATAGGGTAAAGAGATATGGGGAAACATTTCCCTGAGACTTGAAAAGTCTTAGTCTCAAAAGTAGGTGTTTAGGGTAATGGCTCTTGTGCTTTGCCTGGGCAGAGGGAAGCCTATTACTTTATAAGTAAATTTATTTTGTGTGAGTATATGATGTTTGGGGCATTCTAAAGCAGGAGTGAGCAAATTTTTTGTGTCAAGGGCCAGATAGTGAATATTTTAGGCTTTGTAGGCCCATCTCTTTCACAACTACTCAACTCTGCCATTGTTGCCACAGGCAACACACAAACAAGTGAGTGTGGCTATGTTCCAATAAAACTTTATTTACAAAACCAGATGTGCAGCTGGATTTGGCTTTGGGCTGTAGTTTGCCAATGCCTCATCTAAACCATGAGGCCCAGAATAGAGGCCATTTTGCCCGAAGCTAAAGGTGGTACTGCATTTACCTTCTACTTCTAAGAAATTAGCATGACCTAATTTATACCAAAAAATAGATTTCAAATCCATCCACTTCTGAACATTTCACCATCACCACCCTAGTTAAAGCTGTTTGATTCTACTTGGACTGCGTTTTGCAATATCCTCTTAACAGGCATCTCTCATTTCATTATTGCTCTCATATTTCCCACCCTGTCCCACCCCCACCTGCAGCTAGAGTGATCTTTGTAAAATGCAAATTTGCTCTGTTACTTCCCTACTTAAAACCCTTCCATGTCTTCCCATTTCCCTTAAGATAAAAGCCACAATTTTTAACATGACCTATAAGCTTCCCCAGGCCCTGGTCCCTAACCATCCTCAAAAGAGGCCACACTCCTCCTTGCCACTCTATATTCCGACTGCAGTGGCTTGCTTTCATGTCTTCGGAAAACACGTTTCTTCCTTCACACATGCCATCACCAATTCTTGCAAGACTGTTGCTCTTCCTTAGCTAGTAATTTCTTACCCTCCCCAGGGCTTCGCACAGGAGCAGACTTCCTCACCCCTCACCAAGTCATGATGCCATCCCACACTCACGTAGAACCCTACACTACTGCTTCCTTCCTAGCACCTTATCAGGGCTAAAATTAAATGATCAAATGGGCAATTACTTGCTTAAAATGGAAGCTCCATGAGGACTGGGGAAAGATATATCTAGTTCAATGCCAAGAGAAACCAAAAAATGAAAATCTCATTATACAAGGAGTTAAAAGAATTAGAAATAGGGGGTGAGGGGATTGCACGGTAGGGCACAGACTCTGAAATAGGGAGCAAAGAGGAAGAGGATAGTGAGAGCCGTGTCTTCAGAAGCGTGTAGAAGTTCCAGGTAAAAGTAGCCACAGAGGTATTCTTTGTGGCTTCAGAGAGAGGTCAACACTAGTACTCAGGAAAGGATTTAAAGAGGGAAGATCTGGGCTCAGAACTTTAAAGAAATATTTCATATTGATCTAATATCAATAGTAGAATAAGCTGACCTGGGGTATGTTGAATGTCTCACTAGAACTATTTTGTGGAAGGGAAATTGCCCCCACATGACCAGGGAAGAACCTTTCCACCTTAAGGCTCCAACTCCTTAAGATGGTGAGATTCACTCATGTGCATCCACACAGCAATAGCCCGTGCCTTCTAACTGCTATATAGCACTCCACTTGATGAACGTGCTATGGTGTATCTATCCATGCCCTAAGGATGGACCTCTAGGTCATTTCCTATTTCTGGGTTTTCATTATTACATAGAATGCTACAATGAATATTTTCTCAGCTCTAGCATGTAAATGGAATTAGGGTTGGGGCACAGTTCTCCTCCCAGCCTGGTCACCATACAGCTCTTCCTAAAACATTTCAGTCAAACAGCACTGACTGATGACCCTGTGAGTATCATGCAGCTGGAGTTCAATACAGACCAGGAGATGCAGGTTCTGCCATGGTGAGTAATATTTATCTACAGCAAATACTTACTGAAGAACCACTGTGGGAAAATCACCTTCAGCAAGGCATTTAGGATACAAGGATGAAGAAGATAAAGTTCTTGCTCATTGGCAGACAACACAGATACCAAAAAGGATCAGCATTAGGGAGCAGATTAGGTCTGAAAGTGTCTGAATGGTGTGGGAGCAGGTGTTCTGCACACCATCCTGGGCTTAGAGATGACCAGACTTAGACCAGCAGAGGGTTTTTACTAGCAGTAGAGACTGGACAATGCTTAGGTCCAATGCTTGTTGACTGTATTGGTCAGGGTTCTCTAGGGAAACAGAATCAACAGGAGATATCTGTCAATAGTAAGAGATTTTATGAGTCTCTCACATGACCGCGGGGATGCACAAGTCCAGGTTCTGCAGGCAGGCTGCAAACCAGAGCCTTCAATGAAAGTCCAATGAAGGTCCTTGATGAGTTTCCGGGAGATGGTGGCTGTCCAAAGACAAGCTGGAAAATTCTCCTAAATGCTGAAATCACTTCCCTTTTTAAGGCATTCAGCTGATTGGATCAAACGTCACTCATTGCTGACAGCAATCGCCTTAGTTGATTGTAGATACAATCAGCCGGCTGATGACTAAGGTCCATAAATGTTCTTGTAATACAATTAGCCCAGTACTTGCTTGACCAAACAACTGGGCACAATTACCTGGCCAAGTTGACACATTAGCCTAACTATCACATTGACTTAATAAACAGCGTAGACTGGCATGTCTGTAGTCAAGAGAGTCCATAAAGGTGAGGTAGGAATAGAGAGTTGGAAGAGAAGTGAGGAGCAAGATATGGGTGCCTGGGGAGCTTGCACTTGATCCTATAAGTAAAAGGGAACTTAGAAGGTTACTGGAGAGGTATAGAGTTCCCACCTCTGAAAGTTCAAGTTAGAGGGCATTTACTAGGTATAGGGGATGACAAAGCCCATTTCTACAAAGGAATGAGATTGGACCACAGCCCTACTAAGATCAACCCCTCCATTGTTTAAATGAATGCATTAAGAGGAATGAGCAAAAGGCAGCACAGTATACAGTGTCTAACTATGAAGACTTGAAACAGATGGGTTCAACCCCCATCTATGAACTAGCTGTGTGTCCTCTCTGTGCCTCAGTTTCCTCTTCTGTAAGATAGTGAGAGTTATTATAAGGACACATGAGGAAGTGTAGGTGGAGTCCCTGGTGCAGTGCCTGGCCTGTGATGGATATTCAGCAAATGGTCATTTTAAGGCTGAAAGCTCCACTTCAGCAAGGCCGAACTGACAGAATATTAACTAATACTTCCCCCTAGCATCCATTTTTGTAGTGCTTTCATTTTGTCGAAGTATTTTCATTGAGGGTTTTTGACATCATGGAAAATGGACGCATTCTTTGGAAAAGAATAGAGCACTATCTGAATTTTTCACAGACAAGACAAGATGGGCCTCACCCAATCAGTTGGAGGTATGAACGGCGAGACTGGGGGGATCAGAAGGAATTCTGCCTCAAGACTACACCTACTGCTCTGTCCTGAGTTTCCAGCCTAAGAAATTGAGGCCGAAGAATTCAACATCACTCTCACCAGAATTTCCAGCCTCCAGCCTGCCCTATGAATTCAGACTTGCCAGATCTCACAATCATGAGAACCAATTCCCAATATAGATAGATAGATAGATAGATAATGATAGAGATGATAGATCAATAGATCAATCGATAGATATAGATAGTGCACACACACACATTCTGTTAGTTCTGTTTTTCTGTAAAACCCTGACTGATACACCTAATGAATAAAAATATCTAGAGACGGGCCTCTCGAATCTGCCTTTTAAACCAGCTTCCCAAGGAATTTTGATGCACACTAAGCTGAGCTGGGGTCTGAAGGCTAAACTGCTAACCATTAAACCATCTCCCTCGATTTCTGCTCACAGTCATTGGGAAGATGGGAGGAGAGAAGCTTCTGCTCAGAGCTGATGACAACAGCACTATTGGGGTACACACAACACAGGAAAGACAGGCACTGCCAGCTTCCCTGTGCCTGGAGGCTCCTCTGGAGACCTGGCTCCCTTGATGCCTGGGTCTGGGAGTGTGGAGCATACAGGAGCTTTCCCCCTCTGAATATACTATGGATTGTCCATGCACTTCACTTGGACAAAGCCACACAGGCTACACACATGCATGCTGTTCTCCTTTTCATAAGTCTCAGCCAGCCAAGATTGAGCACAGACACGCCCATTTCCTCCCTTGGTCTCCATGGTGCCCTATTCTTTATGCAAAAATGTCAGGAATGATTCAGAAGCAGAAAAAGAAACAACAATTTTAGCTGGGGTTTCCTAAAATGAAAAAAAAAAAAAAATTCTTTGCAACTTTTTGCAAAAAAAAAAAAAAAAAAAAAAGATAGCAATGATTATGGGAAAATCTACCTTCAATGGGCGGCCGAGGTTTTAATGCTGCCCCTTTGAATTATGTCCACTTTAAAAGGTTACAGCGCACAGCAGAGAGGTTAATACCATTGTTATTTCTCCTCTGTCTTGGAATAGATAATTGACTACCTCTGAAGCTTCCAAGAAGGCTGTTAGAGCAAGAAATAAATGTTGTGTGAATTTTCCAATACCACTGAACAAAGGTGAATTACTCTGGAAGCAAGTAGAAGGTCGGGACTTAAATCTCTCCAGACGTGTAAGTATTAAGAGTTAGTATCTATGGAGGGTCAATTGGTTTACTCAGAGTTCAGAATAAATGGGGCACGTTCTTAGTGGCTCCTAAATCTGGTCTTGTGAGACCTTGAAGTTTTTCTATGCATCTGAAAGAGCCGAGGGCAAGGGCATTTGTGGTTGGGGGGTTAGCAGGTGTTTCCTGGCACTAGTGAGAAGCAAAGGGAGCAGCATCTTTGAAAGTGACACATTTTCAACAACTTTTAAGATAATGATAGTTATTAAGAGGATAGTGATAAAACATTGGAGGAAGCATGTAAAAGGGAGTCAGTCTCTTTAACACAAGCTTGAATCATAGGGGTTAGACTAGGAGACAACAGAGAGGCCATTGAAGCTGGGGCTTTGGGACTATGCTAACTCCCCAGCCAATCCCCTGGCACATACCTCAAGGTCACCCCTACCCTCAGAAGCTATCTCAAGGTCATCCCTACCCTCAGAAGCTACCTCAAGGTCACCCTTACCTTCAGAAGCTACCTTAAGTTCACCCCTACCATCAGAAGCTACCTCAAGGTTAACCCTATCCTCAGAAGCTAGGGGCAACAGCTCTTTCCAAGGGCTTGGTACTCCTAGTGTTAAAGCCTCTCTGGTTGGGGATTAGAATAGTGGTCAATAGGAAAGAGGAAAAGTTGAAGATCCTCAAAATAATTAAGCTCTCTGTCACTAAAAATTTAAACATAAAATGAAATTATATTTGGGATGGCTGCAAGAGAAAGGGACTCCGGTCTTGGGTGGGAAGTTCAAAAGTGCTTGCCATTGCAAAGATTTAGAACACCCCATGTGAAACTGTCGAGTGCCCAAAAGTCCATCCGTCTTTATTGCATGCTAAATCCTGACTGTTCTGGTCTCTACTCTTCCCCCATGCCATATAGAGATAATTCCTAAATGGATTGTTCAGACAAGCATGGCAACCCCATTCCTTTTCCCATGGGGGTTGGTGTAGAAGGCGTCATGTGAGCCAGTCCAATGAGATAGGAAAGTAAGATTTTTCTCCATCTTAAATAGAAAATTACAGGTAGAGAGTCTCTTCTTCCCTGGATGTGATACTTGGATCTGCTGAAGTCATTATGAGATCATGAGAACTCTAGAGCCAATGCAATGAGAATGAAAAATGGGAGGTATGGCAAACCTGTTCAGCCACTGAATTAACCACCCATCTCAGGTCTTCTTATTAGATGACATAACAAAACGTCACTGTTGCTTCAAATAAAGTGAATCTGGGGGTTTTGTTCCTGGTAGGTGAACATATACTAATTATACAAACACTAACTTTCGCAAGTCAGTGGTCATACTTTTTAAGTCTATATTTGCCAATTTCAATACGTAGTTCTGTCATTAAGAGAACACATGCAAACATGCAACACCAAATGGGAATTACATAAGGATGGTAGTGGCAATCCTTCCAAAGGACACATTTGGAAAACATAGCTTTCTCTTTACCCAGTCTTAGCAAATTGAATAAAAATAATAGGAACAGACATACTGCTATGTATGCACCAGCCACAGTGCTATATATTTTACATTGATTAGCTCTCTCAATCCAAACTTTCTGACTACTTACTGATGCTGCTGTTTTGAAGACCATAACTCACCTGAGAAATATTAATAGTTATTCTTACTAATCATAGAGGATGATACTCTTCCTTCAGATGTTTGACGCAAAGCCTGTTCACATCTGTTCTATTTGATTCTCCCATCTTTCCAATACATGGATATTGAGACTGAGAGCACACACTGCTGGGAAAACATAGGGCCAGTAACAAAGTCTTGACATATCTTACTAGTATTCTCACTCTCCCTTAAGCCTCCTATGCACTGATGCCATTAGCAGCGTATGGTTATTTTTCAGGAGTGCAGTAAAATTTGTGTTCTTTTTGTAGTCTAAAGCCATGCTGCTCAAAGTATGGTCTGTGGACCAATATCAATTGAGGGCTTGGGAGAAATGTGAAATATCAGGCACCACCCCAGACCTGCTGAATTTGGAAACAAGATTCCCAGGTGATTCAAATACACATTGAGGCATGAAAGTACTTGGCTAGAGGACTCAGCCCTTGAAGGAAAGGAAAAAGGTAATCATTACTCCATGTTAGTCAAAGACGACTTGAGACAGACCATTGAAGTGACAGCAAGTGTCTATCTGAGGCCTACACTGGATGTCTGGGCAGTGTTTATATGAGTTTAGTGTTGAGGCTCCTGGCACATAATCCAGATGCTATGGGTACAAAATAACAGAAAACTTATATTGGCAAAAATATTAGGACTTATACCACAAAGCTGAGAGGCACACTTCAGAATATAAACACAAAATAAAATTCAGCACCTGGATCCAACCTGCAGCCTGAGTCAAACCAGCCCAGTTAACCCCTGGTTGGCCGGCAGACAAGCTTGAAGTTTGAGCAAGTAAGCTGGGTGATGGCTATTTAAGCCACTGAATTTGGGGTGACAAGCTGATTGACAGACCACCTTATTGCTCTGGAGGAGCTACCCAATGCAATCAGACAAAAAAATAGAGTAAGAATGGCACATATTGAAAAGGAGGAAACAAAATTACATGGAAAACTCAAGAGAGGCAACTGAATAAGTATGAGAATAATGAGAGAATATTGAATTATTTGAATAAATGGAGAGACGTAAATGCCCTTGATTGGAATATTCGATTTTGAAAATATGTTGATTCTCAAATTATCCTTAAAGTTAATGCAATTCCAATAAAAATATGGTAAAGGATTTTTTAAACAAATCGATGATTCTAGATTTAGTTCCAAAAATATAAAAACACAAAATTAGACAAAACTTTTTCTGTGAAATTGTAACAGTAGGAGGAGATTGCCTTACCATGTTTTAATGTGTATATTTATGGTATATTAATGTATATTAAATAATGTTATATAATTTTATATTATAATGAATATATTTTATATTACATCTTATATAAAATATATTAACATATTTTTATATAAGCTACAACAATTTAAACAGTATGGCAGGATAACAGAAATAGATCAATAGGACAGAGTATTAGATAAACCTCATTAGAACCTTAGTTTCCTCATCTGAAAAATGGGGTAATAGTAGTGCCTAATTGAATGGGTTGTTGTGAGCATTTAATGAAAAAAATATATTTACTTTGCTTATTGCAGTGCCTGACATCCCATAAATTCATAACCTCACCAGAAACAAAGAGGGTCATTATGGCCTGCCCTGTGCTGAGAGGAAGGAAAAGCCAAAACCCACTAGGTGGAGAGTGCCCTGGTACAGATCATTTAATAAGATTTCAGGAAGCAAAGAAAGGCCCAAGTACCTTAACAGGGACTGAAATTCTCCTCAGCTGACTTCTCCACAACTGACTTTTCCCTTTCCCTCATGCTCAATCAGTCCACAGAAAAATGGATGAAAACAAACACAGCCCTCAAAATGTAATTCAAAGGGTGAAGACAAACTTAACCCAGATTAAACATGAACAAGATAAAAGGAAACATTATGTTAATTCTGTAAATAGCTTTGAACAGGGATCCAACATAAAGCTAATTGATGTTCCTAATGGGAAAGAAAAAGTATTCAGATATAATACAGTTTCTCTGAAAAAGCAAACGACTGGATCTACAGATTAAACTCATACACCTTACTTAGGGAATAATTGATATAAAATTATTGGAACCAAGAAAGAGCCTCATAGGAAGTGGATGTGGCTCAAGCAGTTGGGTGCCTGCCTACCACATGGGAGGTCCTGGGTTTAGTTTCCAGTGCCTCCTAAAGAAGACGAGCAAGGCAGTGAGCTGACATGGTGAGCTGATACAACAAGATGACACAACAAAGAGACACAACGAGGAAACAGAATGAGAGATACAACAAGTTGGAGAAGGTTGGCTCAAACCATTGGGTGACCCCCTCCTACTTAGTGGGTCCTGGGTTCAATTCCCAGTGCCTCCTAAAAGGAAGACGAACAGAGACCAAACAGTGAATGTAAAACAACGAAGTGGGGGTGGGGGGGTGGGGAATAAATAAATAAATCTTAAAAAAAAAAAAAAAAAGAAAGAAAGCACCTCATTAACTGATGCCAGTAAAAATGGTAGAGTAGGAAGCACCAAGCACCCATCCCTCCACAAAAACATTGAAAAATGAAGCAGAAGCTATCAGAATCAACTCTGTCAGTATTCTGGAACATATTCAAAGATTTACAGCACCCAAGTGAATGCCATAACTAGGAAAATGCAATTTCATAAATGGTAGAAAAGCTTTGTGGTATTTTCACTTGCCTTTGCCCCAGCCTCTTCATGACTTGGTGGTGGTCTTGAAGATGGCACCCTGCATTCCCAGTGTGGGACTCTGGTCCCTGGCTCTGGAAAAAGAAAAGCAGACCTTATCTGAAGAGAACTGTGTTATTCTGTTCTAACTTGTCTGGGGGTAACTGAAGGACTGACGCAAGACACCTGTCGTTTTTCACCTAAGAACTCACTCAGGGAAGAAAAGCAGTGGGAATTCCTCAAAAGCATGTAAGGTGAACAAACAACTCACAGCTGTCAGAAGCAAAGACTGACTGAGACATGCAATAGAGTACCAAGAGCCTGGGAGAAAAAGATGGGCAGAGAGTTTCTTTAAGAAATTAGGGGATTCAAAAGCACAAGTATATACTGGATACTTAAAAAGCCATACATATGACCAGGGTGGCATGCGTGCCCTGAAAAGACCTGAGAAAATCCTAAGTTTTCACTTCTGGCTGCTCTCTAGGGACACTTAAAGCAGGAAGAGGAGGTTAAGGCAGAGTTGTAAATGACTTGGCTAAGCATTGAAAGACTACCCCAAAACAGAAACTACCTGTAAAGACTGAGAGAGGTCTTTCGTTTTGTTTTATTTGGAACTACGGCTACTACAGCTATTATTATTTTTCTCTTTACTCTATATATTTTTGGCTCCTAGCATTTAATGAAATCTCTTTCAAAACACTAGCTGAACACAAGCTAAAGGAACAGAGACTTCAGAGACCACATATGAAAAAGAATACTGACTTTACAAAAATAGTTTAGAAAAGTCACTAAACAAACAAGCAACTACAGGCTATAACAAGCAGTATAAACAAACCCTAAGGAGGGAGAAGAATATGATATCTAAAGTTACTACATTATAATATCCAAAATGTCCAGTTTTCAACAAAGCATTATGAGACATACAAAGAAACAAGGAAGTATGGCCAGTTCATAGAATATATGAGAAACTGTTCCTGAGAAAGCAGATTTTGGACTTATTAGAAAAATGCTTTAAATCAATTGTCTTAAATATGTTCAAAGAGTTAAAAGAAACCAGGAGAAGGGTGTTTAAACAAATAGAGAATATCAATAAAGAGATAGAAACCAAACAGAAATTATGGGGTTGAAAAATACGGTAACTGAAATGAAAAACTCACTAAAGGGTTTCAATAGCATATTTGAGGAGGCGGAAAAAAGAATCAGTGAATTTGAAGATAGGCCAATTGAAATTATCCAGTATGAATAAATAAAATATATCTTTTAAAAATAGAAAAATGAACAGAGCCTGAAAGACCTGTGGGACATCACCAAGCTTACCAATATATGCATAAATGAAAGGCCCATGGAGAGAGGAAAAAGAGAAGGGGGCAAAAAGAATATTTGAAAAACTAATGGTTGAAGACTTCCCAAATCTACACATTCAGGAAGCTCAATGAACTCCAAGAAGGATAAATGAAAAGAGATTCACAGAGACACATTATAATCAAACTGTCAAAAGCCAACGAAAAAGAGAGATCTTGAAAGCAGCAGGAGAGAAGAGATTCATCCTCAAAAAGATTAACAGATTTCTCATCAGAAACCAGCTGGGAATGGCATGGCATTTTTAAAGTGCTGAAAGAAAAAATATGGTCAACTAAGAATTCTATATCCAGCAAAACCAACCTTTAAAATTGAAAAGTAAATTTATGTAAAAACCAAGGGAGTTTATTTTTAGCATGCCTGCCCTACAAGAAATGCTAAAGGGAGTTCTTCAGGTTGAAATGAAAGAACACTAGGTAGTAACTCAAAGACATATGAAGAAATAAAGAACTCCAGTGAAGGTAACTACATAGGTAAACATAAAGACCAGCATTATTGTATTTTGGTTTGTAAGTCTTTTTTTTTATATTTTATATGATTAAAAAGACAAATGAATAAAATTATATATCTTTGTTAATGGGCACACAATTTATAAACATGTAATATGTGAAAAAAACAACATAAGGGGGGATGAAGCTATATAGAAATAGAATTTTTGTATGCTATTAAACCTAAATTGGTATCAGTTCAAACTAGATTGTTATAAATATAGGATGCTAATTGTAATTCCCATGATAACCACCATGAAAATACCTTAAAAATATATAACACAAAAGAAAATGAGAAGTGAATAAAAGTGGTATGCTGCAAGAATCAATTAAACAAAACAAGAAGTAGTAATGGATAAAATGAGGGGACAAAAGGTATAAGACATACAGAAAACAAACATTAAATAAAAATGGACTGACAACCAGCAAGATGGAGGCAGAGCAAAGAGCTCCAAAAGTCAGCTTGTGCTACAGGGCAGTTAGTAATCACCCAGAGCTATCTAAAGCATCTCTTTGGGGGCTCCAGGAGACCAGAAGAGCATCCTGCAACATCCTTGAAAGAACGGAAGGAGGAGACTGCCCATCTGCAGAGAAGATTTGTGAGTAGAGCACTCCATGCCACGGAGGCCGGTGCCCATACTCCACTGTGGAAGCGAGCCACCTGGGGAGCTAGTCAGTGGATAGAGTTGGAAGCTCCATTTTCCAAAAATGGGGAAGGAAGAGATGGTTGGGCACTAACTTCAGCTACTGATTAGTAAATTCGGCTGGCTAAAGTATAATCCTAAGAACAGCTAATGTTTGAAACTGTCCAAGTCAGAAAGAGGCCGGTAGCTGCGATTTTGACTCCGCCTGCAGCATGAGGGGAAGCAGGGTTGATTGAAAATCACAGTCAATGTAGGGACCGGCTTCTTTCCACCCAGATCAGATTGCAGCTCTAGCCTAAGCCCCAGCCCCACTTCCAGCAGGGAGGAAGCTGGGGAAAGCTGCACCAGCCTCTCTGGGAAACTGCAGGCCATGCTGTGGAGGCCTGTGTTCATTCTTACCACTTTGGCAGCTCAACCTGCCTCGGGAGCTATTCTGTGGCTGGAGATGGAAGCTGCATTTCCCAAAAACAGAGGAGGAAGCGAAGGTTGACCGCTAACTTCAGCTACTGATTAGTGAATTTGGCAGGCTAAAATATAATCCTAAGAACAGCTCAAGTTTGAAGTTGTCCAAGTCAGAAAGAAGACAGTAGCCACCATTTTGACTCCGCCTGCAGCATGAGGGGAAGCAGGGCTGATTGAGAATCATAGTGATGGTAGGGACCAGCTTCTTTCCACCCAGATCAGACTGCAGCCCTAGCCTAGGCTTCAGCCCCACCTCTGGCAGGAAGGAAGCTGGTAGGACCTGCACCAGCCTCTCCAGGTAACTGCAGATCCATTCGCCTGGCACAGACTGAATAGTAGGAAGTCGACCTGGGCAACTGCAGTCATTTTGGACCTGCATGTGCACAGAGGACTGCCCACACCTGCAGCTCCATCCCTGCCCCAGGCAGGGGAGAAAGGGGCATGAAGCTACATCAGTCTCTCTAGGCAACTAAAGACAGTCTTGGCCTGCACAACTTGGATTATTACATATGGCTGTGGCTCTGCCCCTACCTGTGGCAAAGGAGAAACGTGGGAGAAGCTTCATTCATCCCTGGGGCAATGAAGGCAGCTTGAGCCTCCACAGCTTACAGCACCAACTACGTCCTTGACTCCTACTACACAACCAGCAAGGGAGAAAGGGCAAGAAAGCCCTGAACTAAAGAGAGAAACTGCACCCAGAATAAATACATCTAGTAAGCCAGATGCCAAGACACCAACAAAAAACTACAATCCATACCAAGAAAGACATGGCCCAGTTAAAGGAACAAGATAAGCTTCCAGATTACATAAAGGAGATGAGACAACTAATCATAGATGTTCAAACAAATCCCCTTAATTCGGTGAGATGGCTAGAGAGTAAGGATATTAAGAAGACACTGGATAAGCACAAAGAAGAATTTGAAAGCATACATAGAAAAATAGCAGATCATACAGGAATGAAAGGAGCAATAAATGATATTAAAAATAGACTGGAGTTATATAACAGCAGATTTGAGGAGACAGAAAAAGGATTGGTGAGCTTGAAGATACGGCTTCCGAAAGGAAACTTGCAAAAGAACAGATGAAGAAAAGAATGGAAAAAATTGAACAAGGTCTCAGGGAACTAAATGACAGCAAGAGACATGCAAACATAGGTGTCCTGGGTGTCCCAGAGGGAGAAGTGAAGGGAAAAGGGACAGAAGGAATATTTGAAGAAATAATGGTAGAAAATTTCCCAACCCTATTGAAAGACATAGATATACATGTCCAAGAAGCACAACTTACTCCCATCTGAATAAATCCAAAAAGACCGACTCCGGGACACATACTAATCAGATTTCCAAATGCCAAAGACAAAGAGAGAATTCTGAGAGCAGCAAGAGAAAAGCAATGCATAACACATAAGGGATACCCAATAAAACTAAGTGCCAATTTCTCATCAGAAACCATGAAGGCAAGAAGGCGGTGGTATGATATATTTAGCATACTGCAAGAGAAAAACTTCTAGCCAAGAATCTTATATCTGGCAAGATTGTCTTTCAAAAATGAGGGCAAGTTTAGAATATTCACAGATAAACAGAAACTGAGAGAGTCTATAACAAAGAGACTGGGCCTTGCAGGAAATACTAAAGGGTGTGCTACAGTCTGAAAAGAAAAGACAGGAGAGAGAGGCTTGGAAGAGAGTCTAGAAATGAAGATTATATCAGTAAAAGTAACTAAAAGTCTCAAAAGAGTGGTGAAGATAAAATATGACAAATAAAACCCAAAGGTCAAAATGGGTGAAATAAGAACTACCTTTACAGTAATAACACTGAATGTTAATGGATTAAACTCCCCAAATCAAAAGACACAGACTGGCAGAATGGATAAGAAAATATGAGCTATCTATATGCTGACTGCAAGAAACTCACCTTAGACCCAAGGATACCAATAGATTGAAAGTGAAAGGCTGGAAAAAGATATTCCATGCATGCAGTAAACAAAAAATAAAGATGGGGTAGCTATACTTATATCAGCTAAAATAGACTTTAAAAGACACTAGTAATGTGCAATGTGAGGAGGAAGCCAGGAAAAAATTCCATTTACAATGGAGTCTAAAAGAATCAAATATTTGGAATAAACTTAGCCAAGGATGTAAAGCACTTGTATTCAGAAAACTATAATGCATTCTTAGAAAAAATTTTAAAAGACCTAAATAATTGGAAGAACATTCTATGCTCATGGATTGGAAAACTAAATATCATTAAGATATCAACTCTACCCAAATTGATATGCAGATTCAATGCAATCCAGATAAAAATTCCACCAACATTTTTTAAACAAACACAATTAGCAAATTTATTTGGAAGGGTAAGGGCTCCCAAATAACCAGAAACACATAAAAGGAAAAGTTAAGTTGGAGGACTCTTGCTTCCAGACTTTAAATCATATTACCAAACACAGTGGCAAAACAGCATGGTACTGGCATAAAGAGAGACACATAGACCAATGAAACTGAATTAATGGTTCAGAAACAGACCCTCACATCTGTGGTCAAGTGATTTTTGACAAGCCTGTCAAACCCACCCAGCTCAGGCAAAACAGTCCATTCAACAAATGGTGCTGGGAGAACTGGATACCCATAGTCAAAAGAAAGAAAGAGGACCCCTATCTCACACCTTATACAAAACTCAAAATGCATCAAAAACCTAAATATAAAAGCAAGAACCATAAAGCTTCTAGAAGAAAATATAGGAAAACATCTTCAAGACCTGGTGGTAGGTGATGAATTCTTAAAGGAGATAAAAGGAGGACTGAGAAGGACTACTAATGCTTAATGTATGTTGAAGTTTTAATTAACTTTATTATAAAAGTGTGGAAATGTATAGAGTTGATGATAACACATTGTAGTGAGTACCAGCTGGTTTATAAATGGGAATGTGGCTGGAAACAGTAGTCAATTGAGATAAAGCTAGAGAATAATCTAGGGACTGAATAACACAGTGAACCAAGAGGTAGATGAGAATTGTGGTTGATGGTACAGATGCAAGAGTGTCCTTCTGTGAGCTAGAGCACTGTTGCAGGGTAGTGGGAATGTGGAGAAGCATGAGAAAAAATACAACTGGTGTGACCTATGGACTGTGGTTCACAGCAATACTGTCATATTCATGCATCTATGCCAAAGATGTACTATGTTGATATTGGGGGAGTATGGAAAAAGTGTACCAAATGTACACCACAGATCATGGTTGGTGGTAATAGTCTAAGGATATTCTCTCATAATCTGTAACAAATGTCCCACCATGATGTGGTATGTTGATGAAGGGTGTTTTACTGGAATTCTACACATGTGCATGAACTTACAAAACAATTATGCACATGTCTAGAACTTACAAAACAATCATGCACATGTGTAGAATTCCCATACAACACCCCTTCATCAACACCGTGCTAAGGGGTGCGGAGTCTCTCTTTTTGGAGTAATGAAATTGTTCTGAAATTTTTGAGATGAAGAATGTAGAACAATGTGATTATACTAAAAGCCATTGATTATACACTTTGGATAGAATAGCCAGAAACAGCAGTTATGTACAGTGAGGAAAGCATAGAGAGATTGAGAGGTGAGGAATATTCTTGTTTGTTTGTTTTTTATTTATTATTATTGAAATAATGAAAATGCTCTAATAATGATTGAAATTATGAACAAACAACTTTGTGATTATAGCAAATATTGTTGATTATACGCTTTGGATGAATTGTATGTTTATTAATATGTATCAATAAAATTGATTTGTTAAAAATATATATATTGAAAAAAACATCAAATGTAAGATATGGACTATAGTTAGTAGTAAGATTTTGGTGACATTCTTTCATAATTTGTAACAAATGTCTCACAACAATGCAAGGTGTTGGTGGTAGGTTGATGTATGGGACCCCTGTATGATGTTATGGATGTTTGTTTTGTAAGTTCACAACTTTTCCTATAAACTATTGTTTGTGTATGTTCATGTATGAATGATATTAAAAAAAATAATAGGGTGGGTTGGGGGAAAAATACACCAAATGTAAAATACATTGGTTAGTAGTAATAATTTGAGGATGCTCTTTCATCATTTGTTAAAAACGTTTCACAACAATGCAAGTTGTGGATGGTGGGGTGAGGTATGAGAGCCCTGTATGATGTTATGCATGTTTATTTTGTAAGTTCAAAAGATAGTTCACAACTTTTCTATAAACTTATTGTTTATGTATGTTTATCTATGAGTGATATACCTCAATAAAAATTTTAATTAAAAAAGATATTAAAAACAAAAAATGTAAATATAAATTCTAATCAAAAGGCAGAGATTGGTAGAATGGATAACTTTTTAAAAAGAGATTCAACTATATGCTATCTACAAGAGATTCACTTTAGGTCCAAAGACACAAATAGGTTAAAAGTGAAAGGATGGAAAAGGATATTCCATGCAAAGAGTAACCAAGATAGAGCTGGGGTGGCTATACTAATATCAGACAAAAAAAGACTTTATGCCAAGTTGTTACAAGACACAAAGAAGGACATTATATATTGATAAAAGGTTTGATCCATCAAGAGTATATAATAATTATAAATATATAATATAAATATATTATATACACAACAAACAATACAGCCCCAAAACATCTTACAGAATTGAAGGGAGAAAGAAACAGGTCTACAATAATAGTTGGAGACTTCAATAGGACATCTAGAGAGAAGATCAATAGGAAAGAGGACTTGAGCAATGCTATCACCAAGTAGGCCTACAGACATATATAGAACTCTTCATCCAACAACAGCAGAGTAAACATTCTTTTCAAGTGCACATGGGCCATTCTCCAGGATGGACCGTGTTTTAGGCCACAAAACACATTTCAATAAATTTAAAACAATTGAACTCATACAAAGTATCTGCTCTGACCACAATGGAATGAAGCTAGAAATCAGTAAGAGAAAGAAAACTGGAAAATTTACAAATATTGTGGAAATTATTTTAAAAACACTTAAACCAACAGTAGGTTAAAGAAGAAATCACAATGGAAATGATAAAATACTTAGAGATGAATAAAAGGGAAAACACAACCTATGAAAACTTATGGAATGCAGCAAAAACGATGATTTGAGAGAAACAGCAGTAAACTCCTACATTAAAAATGAAGAAAGATCTCAAATCAATAAACAAAATTTACGCCTTAAACAACCATAAAGAGGGCAAACTAAACCCAAAGCTAGTAGAAGGAAGATAAAAGTTAGTAGGTAGATAAACAAAAGAGACAATCGAAAAACAATATAGAGAATCAATGAAACCAAAAGTTGATTCTTTGAAAAAATCTACAAAATTGACAATCCTTTAGATAGACTGATTAAGAAAAGGAGAGAGAAGATACAAATAAGTAAAACTGAAAATGTTTTACAGAAATGAAAAGATATAGGTCCATCACCTTATTTATTATTTATTTATTTAACTTCAAGGATTTTTAAAAAAAAGAATCTTCAGGCACACTGAAAAAAAATAACAGTTCCGTGCAAGAGAAAAAGTCAGGCTGGCATCAGATTTCACCACAATGAAATTCAATGCCAGAAGACCATGGAGCAATATCTTGAAAGTTCTGAGAGAAATAAAACATGAACCAACAATATATTTTGCCAAGTTAATTTTCAAGTATAAAAGCGAGTAGAGAACTCAAGTAATATGTCAGTCCATTGTGGTGGGGGATACATGATTCCACTCTCTTGACATTTTCTAAAATCTTTTTTTGCCTAGCCTTAAAGGAATTTATTAAGATCTAATATCTGTGTGGAGAAAATTTCTTCAGATTCAATTCAGTTTCTCTTTCTTTAGTTAAATGCAAGTTTATCTCTTTTATTAAAAAACAAAATTTAGGAAAATGTTCTGCCTCCAAAGAGTTGGAAGGATCACCAATGGACAGAACCTTTTAGTGACAAATGCAAAACAAATATATCACACACACACATGCATTTTTGTTGTGTAAGATCTGAGTGTTATGATCACACGAGACTGCAGTTATTCCATCTATAAGGAAATACTCTGTTTGGTAAGATAAACAAAGTATATCTTTTAGCAGGTCTATGTCTTTGCTAAATTTTTCCATAGATGGTGGTTTGCAACCAGGATTGCATAATAGAGTGACCTACACAGATTTTACTTTTTATAATACAGATAGCCAGGCATGTGTTCTTTCTATCAGTGTTTCTAATCCAGGTGTGTTCAAAAGTACTGATTTATAGAAAAGTTTCTTTCTTCCACAGGAATTTAGACTCCCCTGTAGCTCCACATGACTGCTGGTTCTTGTGGAGTAAAAGGCTGTCCAGAGGAAGGACCATCAAAAACAGCAGAGCAACTGATCCCTTTTTCTTCTCTTCAAAACGGGAGACTGTGGAAAGAAACAGGAATGGCCCTGATGGATCCTGACAGAACAGCCCAGACCTTGGGAAACGTACTTACATCAGTTTGTAGACTCCTGATATCTAATATTAGGAGTGACAGGCAAGGTCAGCCCTCTCTAGATAGAGACAGATTTTATCTCAAAGGAAAGGGGCTGTCTATCATTTTTAAAACAATGGATCCTGGACAGGAGAGGAAGGCTTGTGGATGGGCCATAGACTTGCTTAAAGGGGAACTTCCTTCCTTCAGCCTTTCAGCAGTTTTGCTTGAACTTGAAGGCAAGGAACTGCATGGAGCTTCCCAGTGGGGAAGGAAAGAGTGGCAAATGCAATGCTTAGGGGCTCTGGAAGCCTGGATTTGGACCCCACTCTGCATTAGCTAGCTGTATGCCCTTGAGTGGGTTACTTATTTTGTCTGTACCTTAATTTCTTCATCTGTAAAATGGGGGTGATAATAGTACAATCTCATGGGGTTGAGTTAAAGATTAATGGGATAATATGTATAAAATGCTCAGAATAGTGCCTGGCACACAATAAGCGCCCAATAAATGTTAGCTGTGTTTTTATTACATGGAGCAATAAACTTTAGCTGTTTATTACACTGAGCAAGCTGTGAGCTAGCAAGAAGGTAGCCTGATAAAGAAAGTCCCCTCGGAACTGGCCTGCCTGGATCTAGAAAGTCACTATAAGTTATAATCGGTCTTTCAATAAAGGCTCAATCAGAGTTCCGGGCTGGTCTTTGTATAATTAGGAGGGAAGGCCTCTCTCTCCCCAGCCATCCCCTCCCTGCTAAGGCCAGGTGGTAGCAGTGTGGTCACTAGCAGGAGTACATAAGGACCTCAAAACAATCCCTGGCAGCAGACCTCTGAGGGGGGCAGCCCAATGTGGACACCAGCATCCCATCAGAAACAGCTGGGGTGCGCTTTCAGGAGGCCTAATTTCCTGTCAGCACACAGGTGGAGGCTCCAGTCATCAAAATTTAGACATTCAAAAGGAAATGAGGTTTTGGTCATAAAGGGATGAGGTCTCGCCATTTGGATTATTCCAGTACAGGTTACCCAACACAAGAGGAACTGCAGACAGGGGCACCTGTGACTAACAGCAGGTACAGCACACCTGGGCCTCCCTGCTCGGCAGTCTTGTGGCTGCAGGGATGTCCTGGGATCAGTTCTCCTTCCACCCTCCTGCCCTGCATCACAGCTATGTAGGTGCAAAATGCTGACATGCCAGATGCCAGGAGCTCTTCTATCCCCTAGATGAGTCTCGGAGGACAATCACCGTCATAGGATGAATGGTGATGTGAGCAGAAAGGGTGATTATTCATTACCTAAACTTTGGAATGCTCTCCAGCCAGTGCTAAAATGATAAAAAAAAAAAAAAAAAAAAAAAAAAAAAAAAGAACCTACTCTTGGGTGGACAAGCCCCCAGTAACCTTTGCCACTGAACTAAAAGCTTTTGAAGGGTGAACAGAAGTGCCATAAATCTCAGAGGCGACGTTAAATATTTGTCACTGGAACACTTAAGACTTGTTTCAAACCCATTCCTTTCTGAAGGTTTATAACAAATAACTGAGTGCCTTAACCTCTGCACGAGCATCTCCTTTTTCACTACAAATGGAAACAAATGGTCTATAAAGAGCAGGACCCTGCTGATGGGCAATTCTCAGCCACTGTGTGGTCTCTCAGCTCTGCCCAAATGGGTGAGTCGCCCCTTTTGTTTAGATTACACTGACTCTTACTTCCATGACACTAGGGCAGCAAAGGTTTTAACTGGACTTTCTTTAAAACTGCCCATTAATCTTCCCTCCCTTCTCCTCTCTCCACTGAATGAGCAAGTAAAGTAAATTATTTACATTCTGATGTTGCAAGAACTCTTCCCACATTACGCTTTCTTTTGAGCCTTAAATGTATCTTTCGATGGTGTTTTCCTCACTCACTTTATCATGCCTGCATAGCTTCTCCAGAAGGATCACCTGTTGGAATAAAATTTGACACAGACACAAATTTCTTCCCAACCACGCATGTGTGCCCTGAACCAGATATCAGAGATAAACTTTTTAACCAAGCTCCGATTCTACCAAGTTCCAAATAAAAATAACTTGAGTTCTCGTTTGAACTCTATAATATTCGTAACATGCTATAAATTCTTAAAATGCTATAACTTCAAATACTTGACATTCTTAACATTTTTATAATTCTTAACTTTCTATAACTCCATATAAGAACATTTTGGACTTGGTTTGTCCTTTAATATTCCAAATTCACTGGTCAGGTCCCTGGAGAAAAACTGAAATACTACACTTTTCAAAAGCTATCCATTATTTTTCTTGTCAGAGTGAGGGGTGAAGGCCTTTGTTGAAAAAAATTAATGCTATATTCTTCTATCAGATCTCCTTGGGCCCAAATGGACAGAGTAGCCACCTCCATGGTGAGTTTTCAAGAATGAGACAGGGTGATGAACAAGTAGGACAAACACCCACACTAACATTCCCATTCAAACCTGAAATTCCACTTCAGACAATTTACTTCTTCAGTATGAAGGAGAAGGATGAGGAAATATATAATATCAGAAGAGAAGGACCTAGGAAAGGAATTAATAAACCAAGGTCAAAGCAAGAGAAAAGAGAGTCAAAAGCATAGAACATTGCATGCATCAGGAAAACTCTTATGCCTACAGCCTAAATAATAATTTCCTATTAAATTAAAATGAATAAAGTAATTTTTAATTAAAGGAAAATGAACCAAGCAATATCTATTAGGACAAAAATGAGTTTATGAAGCATCTGTTGTCTCCCTCCCTTAACATGCTGCCTCACTGGTTTCTTTGGGCCTTATTTACTAGGTCCTGTCTTCACCTAACAAGCAATTGGTATTTAAGCTCAACATCAGTATAAGTCATATTTTGCTGTCTCTTGCCCAAACCTTGCCACTACCTGAAGTTCATTCCATCCCATGAGAATCACCCCAACCCTCAATTATTTCAGGACAGCCTTGCAACTACACAAACTACCTGGTGGCCACTGTCTTCTTCCTCTGATTATTTGACACCAATGAGGCATCAGGGTCCCCTCTGAGCTTTGTCATGGGCTTCTGGGAACAGCCCACTTCCACTATGTACCACAACCAGTGCATAATGCCAAGAACTGTTTTCTTTGGGAGTCCTTTGTACACCAAAGCTCCTGTAAAAACTTCTCCCCTCCTTTTGGATCTCACTCTGTCCAATGAACAACAAAGAAGTGCTGCTTGTGTTTCAATGTCCTATGCAGTTATTAGCCCGATAATTCTTTTAGTTTTTGCTAACAGACCCCTTTCTTGCTGGTTTCCAGACTAGGTGCCATGGTCAGTGTTTGTAGTTTGCTAGGTTGCTTTGACTAATAACACAATGAGTTGACTTAACAAGGGTTCTTTGGTTCATGGTTGGGAGGCTAGAGGTCCAAAACCAAGGTGTCGACAGGGTCATGCTTTCTCCTGAAGTCTGTAGCATTCTGGTGCTGGCTTGCTGTAGTCCATGGGGTTCCTTGGCTTGCAGCTTTGCCTCCTGTCACATGGGGATGTCCTTGGTCTCCTCCTATGACTTTCCCTGACTTATCTTCATAAGGCCTCCAGTCATACAGATTAAGGTCCACCCTGAGCCAGTTTGGCCACACCTAAGTGGGATCTTAGAAGATCTTACTCACAAATGAATCCACACCTTAACTGATAACACATCTCCCAAAGGTCCTATTTACAAATGGGTTCACACCCACAGGAACACAGATTAGGAGCATGTCTTTTGTTGGGGTACATTAGTAAAAGCACTATCTGGACCTCCAACTCATTTCTTCATTACACGGAATGTGGGTTTCATTTTGGGCCAAGCTTGTCTACATGGCCCTTTATGCCAATCAACCTCTGCTGGACTGTCCCACCAGTTGACCAAACATGCTTAAATTGCAGCAGGAGACTCAAGCTGGGACCCGTCACGCACTAGTATGACTTAGGTTGTACTAAAAGCTATCATGTCTCAGCTAGCTCTTTTATAGCCTTCCCCGCTCTCCCTCTGTTTTTTTTTTTTTTTTTTAATTTCTGGAGAAGTTCCTAAATACTGACCATAGACAAGTGGCATCCCAAAGTACCTGCACCGCTTGTTAAAAATACATACTGATGCCAGGCCCTAATCCCGAGCTTCCAAATCAGAATCTCTTTGTTAAAGACCAATCGTCGTCTTTAAAATGTTTTTTAAAATGATTCTTTCGGCCAACTAAGTTTGCAAAGTGTGGTCTCAGAGCACCAATCTATTTTCAGCTCTGACAGAGAATACCTTCCCCTCATCGAATTTCCCTCTTCTAGAATATCATTCTCTCTGAGCCTCCTCAGACTTTTACAATTGAGGCATGTTACGGCCCTTCCCCACATCTGCTGTTTAATTGATTCTCTCAAGCTATGTCTGGGTGAACGCCTTAGTTGATCACTCAGGCACCTGTGGAGCCGAGGGGAGGGCGGGTAGTGTGGGTGGTTCAGATATCAGGGACCTAACCCAGATCCACATCCGGGTTCAGGAAATCCAGAGGTGGAGTCCAGGAATCTTTGTTTTGAGAACTCCCCAGGATTGGGAACTAATGACTTGGCAGGATTCAGCAGGCTGATTTTTTAAATTTGATGGTCCAGTATATGTTAGACACGATTACCTCACAATGTATATATAACCAAAAGATTTCTTTGGGATTAATATTCAAATTTTAAAATGTCACTGGCTTTGAAATGCA
Organism: Cabassous unicinctus; assembly: GCA_029593785.1. Classification (NCBI taxonomy): domain Eukaryota; kingdom Metazoa; phylum Chordata; class Mammalia; order Cingulata; family Chlamyphoridae; genus Cabassous; species Cabassous unicinctus. The sequence goes on from JAQZBX010000225.1 coordinate 29,386, forward strand.
TCAGAAAATAAGGTAGATTGATAGTGGGCACTGGGATGGACAAATAGATGCATGATATAGGATAAAGGAAACCTAGTAAGATGCTAATTGTTGAATCTAGATAATGGGTAAATGGGTGCTCACTGCAACAATTCTTGCAACTTTTCTGTGCATTTGAAAATTTTCATAATAAAATGTTGGGGGAAAAGACACTAGGACTGAATATTTCCTCAGAACAAATTTTAACTATACCCCAACTTAATGTGATGAATGTAAGGATTAGTTCAGATGAACGATCAAGATAACTCCGATGTTGCCTATGTCTCCAATGTGCGCTATATCTGAATTAATTTAATATCTAAGTCTATCAATTAATATATCTTATTTAAGTGGACATTTTTAAAATAAATAAGGTGCCAGTGATGATATTTTGATAAAATGTAACATTTCTCTTCCTTTTTTCATCTTCTTCCCCTTGTTATTTTCATGTGAATATTCTAGTATTAAGTTATTTGAGTCCTATTAATAGAAAAATATATATGAATATCACTCTGAAAAAAGTGCAATAAGGCAAATAAAGAAATTAAACCTATCCAGCTTAAAAAGAAAGACATAAAATTGCCTTTATTTTCAGATGACATGTATTTTCATCCATGTAGAAAATTTGATGCAATCTACAAAAAAAGCTACTGGAACTAATAATATTACAGATTACAAGATCAACATATTTCTTTATGCTAGCAACAGGCAATCAAAAATAGAAATCTAACAAAACAATGTAATTTATAATAGCATCAAAAATATGAATACATAGGAATAAATCTGACAACAATGTGAAAGATTTCTCTCAGAGAACATAAAGAAGACCTAAATGAATGGAGAGATATTTATTGGTTGGAAGAACCAATTTTGGGGAGCAGATGTGTCTCAAGCAGTTGAGCACCTGCACGGGAGGTCCTGGGTTCAGTTTCCGGTGCCTCCTAAAAAAATAAAAAGGCAAATAACAAGCAAACAAACAAAAAAACCAACTCAGGGGAGCCCATGTGGTTCAGTGGTTAAGTGCTGGCTTCCTACATATGAGGTCCTGTGTTCAATCCCCGGCCCCAGTACCTAAAAAAAAAAAGAGAGAGAAGAATAAATTTTATTAAGATGCCACTCTCCCCCACATGGCATTCCAATCAAAATCCTGGCAGGCAGTTTTGCAGATATTGACAAACTGATTCTAAAATGCACGTGGAAATGCAAAGGAACTAGAATAAGCAAAGCTACTTTTTAAAAGAAGAACAAATTTGTAGGGCTTTGTTTTCAAAACTTATTATAACCCTACATGATCAAGACAGTGTGGTATGGTTTTAAAGATAAACAATAGATCAATGGAACAAATAGTGGGTCCAGAAATAAATCCACATATATACAGACAAATGATTTTTGAAAAAGGTGCAAAAAAATTCAGTGGAGAAAGAGTCTTTTGAACAAACAGTGCTGGAACAATTAGATATCCATTAGGCAAAAAGAAAAGAAAAAAAAAAAGAACTTCAGTCTCTTTCTTGCACCAAAAAGAAAAGCCTAAAACTATAAAACATCCAGAAGAAAACATATGATGAAACCTTTGTGACCTTGAGTTCAGCAAAGATTTCTTAGGATACCAAAGCACAATACATATAACAAGAAATTGATAAATTGGGTATCAACAGAATTGAATACATTCTTCAATAAATATTGTTAAGACAATAAAAAGAAAAGTCATAGACTGAGAGAAAATATTTGCAAATCATTTATCTGAGAATGAACATGTATTTAGAATATATTTTTAAAAATCTCAAAACTGAATAAGAAGAAATCAAACAAACTAAATTTTACGAATGAGTGTAAGAGTCAAGCACTTTACAAAAGATGGCAAATAGTGCGTGAAAAGATGCTCAACATCAATAGTTGTTAGGAAAATGTATATTAATAAAATGCCACTACATACCCAATAAATGGCTAATGTTAAAACAACTGATCATACCAAGTGTTAGCAACAATAGGGAGAAACTGGAACTCTTGTGCTGTGCTGCTGGGAATGTAAACTGGTAAAACTACTTTGCAAAAGTCTTTGGCAGTTTCTTTAAAAAATAACCATAGACCTACCACATGATCCAGACATTCCATTCCTAGGTATTTGCACAAGAGCAATGAAAGCATATGTCCATACAAAGACTCATATATGAATGACCATTTTTTTCAAAAGCCAAAAACTGGAAACTACCCAAATGTCCATTAACAGGTGAATGAATAAACAATTATATCCATACACTGGAACACTACTCCACAATAAAAAGGAATGAACTATTGAAACATACTACACCATGGATAAATCTCAAAATAATTATGCTGAGTAAAGGAAGCCAGACAAAAAGAAGAACATATTATATGATTCTCTCCATATGAAATTCCATAAAATATAATATAAAGCAGATCATTGGTTGCCTGGGGACAGAAAGGTGGAGAGAGGCACAAAGGGGAATTGCAAAGGAGCATAACTAAGCTTTTAGTAGTGATGAATATGTTTGTTATCGTGCAGTTGAGAAAGGTTTCAAGGGTGTACAATTATGTCAAACTTAGCAAACTGAATGCTTTAAATATGCACAACCTATTGTATGTCAATTATACCTCAATAAATTTGTTCTTTTTAAAAGGAATGCATTGCTGATCCACCCAACAACACGAATTAATCTTAACTGCATGTTGCTAAGTGAAAGAAGCCAGAACCCAAAGGCTACGTACTGTATGATTCCATTTATACAACATCCTCAAAAAGGCAAAACTATAGGAATGGAAAAATCCATTAGAGGTGGTCAGAGTTTGAGGAGTGGGGAGGGATTAATTACAAAGGAGCAGCACAGGGGAATTTTGGGCCCCTCGAACCATCCTCTATCATTCCATGGTGGTAGATACCACCAACTGTATCAAGTGCATATACTAACTCTTCAAAGGTTTAAGTACATAGTTAGAGTTTCCTTTCCTGCATTGAAAACACACACAAAAGAAGATTTTGTAAGAACAAATTCAAAATGATAGGAATATATATGACATACATATTTGAGTTATCTAGGCAGGAGCCATAGCTAAACTGATAGAGAAATAAAGTTGAGAAGCCAAGGACTTAAGGATATCTTTGAAGTCCACAGCTCAGCCCCCACTGCAGCAGCGAGATGCATTTGTTAATAGAAATCCTGTCTCAGAGGTGCCATGTGCCATCCAACCGGCACTTGGAGGCTGGCTTTATTGATAGATGAATAAGATTGAACATGACACCTGTGCCCAGGGAGTCCCCTGGAGCCATTTAACTAACACTTAGAGCAGCTGCTTTTGAAAAATTACCTTCAGACAGGGCCCACCCTAGCAGAACAAAATCATCACTGTAAGTACTTTTCCAGTTCCTAGTAAATGAGGATTCTTGCCCTGCAAGAGGAGAACTGAGCCATATTTTATTTGAAGTCACATCTGTCGCTTCCTTTGGATTTCCTCTGCTGCCTACCTTAGATCACAATGCCTACGATACAGCAATATCCTTCCAAGGGATCATGGCAATCCCTCTATTTGAAAACCTTCAGTGGTGACCAGTTGCCCACAGCATAAAGTTCATGCTTGGTAGTGCTTACAAGGCCTTTCACAGTGTGTTCTCAAAACCTATTCCAGCCTGCTCTCACCCACTCCCATGCATCTATACAGAATTGCTGGACTTTTCCCAAACACATCAGAGTCCTCTGCATCTTCAAACCATTGCTCATGCTTCTCTCTTCATTACCTTCCTAATGAACCACCACTAATTTATCAAGACTCGGATCCAATGTCACCTCTTAGTGAAGTATTCCCCAGCCCTACCAGCCCAAATTGATGGATGCCTTCTCCTTGCTTCTAGAGCAAAGAAGCATTTCGTATGTGTCTCTATGGTAGCATTTATCACAATGCCTTACTATATATTTTGTCAGTCTCTCCTCAGTATTTGTGATCTCTGCAAGATGAAAGAATATAACTTATTCAGCTTTATGGCCACATTGCCTGTATAACAGAGATTCTGGCACATGGTAAAAACTCGATAATTATATTTTTAATGAATACATAGATTCTCTGTTTGAGGTTTCTGAATGTCAACACTCGCATTCTTCCAAACTCTCTAATTTGTAGCCTCCTGCTTCCAAATGTTGCCTGTGTCTTATCCCACACCTGGAAGAAAGCATTTAAGACTTGTCATACTCCAATTCCCACTGAAATGTCCAGTTCCATTCCTTGTCTACAAAAACATTTCACCCTAGTTCAGCTGCCCTAAATACAGCTTGTCCTTCCCCACCTCCCAACGTTAGTTCACCCTGTTCTCCTTGCCCATGTTCTCCACTGGTACACATTAAAGCCATGATATGATACCACTACACACCCACCAGAATGGTTAAAACCGAAAAGACAGCTGATATTAAGTGTTGAAAAGGATGTGGAGCAATTGGAATTCTCGCTCATTGATGATGCAAGCGTAAACTGGAATAACTACTTTGAAAAATCTGTTTGGCTAAATACAAACTGTCATGACCCAGAATTACTTCTCCTAGGTATATATATGCAATGGTATGTACAAGACATATACAAGATGTTCATAACATTGTTCAAAACTAGAAACAACCCAAATGTCCACTGACAGTAGAATGGATAAATTGTGGTATGTTCACATAATAGAATACTACAGAGCAATGAGAATGAACCATTGCTGTCCAAAAGAACATGGATCAAACTTACAAACACAAAGCTGAGTGAAAAAGGCCAGACACAAAAGGGAAAAGAGCCTTTTTAATTTAATGTATCTAAAATTCAGAATTTTGGTTCAAAATCTATGGTGATAGAAGTGAGAATTGTTTCAGGCTTAACAGCTAGGAGGGGATCTGAGGGTCCTCTGTGACGTTGGTGATGTTTCACTTCCTGGTTCTATGCCTCATTTTGTGAAAACTCATCAAGCCATAAACTTAAGGATTTATGTTATACTGGAATAAAATAAAAAATAAAATCTCCACAGCACCTTCTCCTTCACATAAAAGTCTCTTAATGGTTGATGATCAATGATCTGATGGATTACCCTTTAGGTGCCTGAATATGTTTGGGACCAGGCTCAATGGTTTTGAATTATACTTGGGTCATCAATGAGATTAGTTTTCCTTTAACTTCTCTACATTTAAACAATTGAAGCTATTATCTGTAGTGACCAGACAATTTAATCTGGGCCCCATGGAAAGAAGAGGCAGCACAACTCCCTACTTCCCTCTCCTGTCCTCAGTTATGCAGGAAACTTTTGAGAACAAAATTTACATAGAGTGCATTTTCTGGGATAGCAATGATGCCTTTCTACTGCTCGTCTTCTTCTTCAGAGCACTATTGCTTAGAGAGTAGTCCACGGACCAGCTGCAGCATCATCACCTGTGAGCTTGCTAGGCATACAGACCAAGTGAATGAGAGTCTCTGTGGTGGGCCCAGGAATCTATGTTTAACAATATGCACATTAAATATTTGTATGCACATTAAAGTTTGAGATGCCATACTTTAGAAATATTCTCTCACCTTTTGCAAAAAGAACTACAGAGGAAACAATTGCATCCTGAATCCGTCTTCCTTCCAAAATAGGGAAAAAATCCTATCAGAGAAGGAAGTGCCTTTGACTTAAGACTAGGGCTCTGAGTCTCTCTTCAATGTGTTGGCAGCAACACCACACCTCCAACCCCACCATCCCTCCTTACCCAATCTCTAAGCCTCCCAATGACAGGTCAGGTCTGAGCAGATCCCTGGATTCATAGAGAGATAAGCAGAGACAGTAGAATTCCAAGGTGAAAATGATCCATGGGGCTGCTCCATCTTGGAGTGGCTTGCTATGAATTTTTTCCAGTAAATTGGTTATGGTGATGATTTATGAATTACAACTAGATATCTGAATTTTCTCTACCAGCTTTAGAAACTTCTCACCCAACTTGGGGACTCTATTCTCCCTATTTCTCCATGGAGCCTCCTTCCCCTATTTTCTCTGTTCTTGGAATTTTTTTACCCCAATAGTTCTAACATAGCTTTACAGAACATTTTTTCTCTGGTCACTATTCTAATCTCCAACAGATGCTTAGTATGTCTATCTGATATTCTTAGTCAGAGGAGAATTTATGAGGGTATATAGACTGTGACATATAGGATTTGTATAAACTCACTAATAAAAGAGAAGTCTTCCTAACTTTTCCTCAGCCATCTATACTCATAAACAATATCTCCTCTTACTCCCCCAAATTATGGGGTGCTGTCATGTTGAAGAGTTATGGGTAGAAAAGTGCAGATAAGGGAGACTCTGATAAGAAGGGGATTTCCCAAGACACCTGTCTAAGAGCTGGCAGAGTTCAGAATATCCCAAACCCAAAACCACACACACACAAAAATAATAGGAGTTACCATTTGTCGAATGCCTTCTAAGTGCCAGGTAATGAGCTAAGTGCTTTACATAAACTTATTATTCAGTTAACCTCACAATAACTTTATGAAGTAGGTATTTCTATCTCCAGGCACCTGAAACTCAAAAATATTAAGTAATGTTTGTTTACATACCATAAAGAAGTACAGTCATAATACAAACTTATATCTTTCTGTTTCAAAAAGCACTGCTCTTGATGACTACAAGTTGGATATAAAACCTGAAGCAGAATAGCTTGAAAATTAATTATAGGTTTCTAACGGACCAGTGCAGATCTTGGAGTATAATAGTCATGACTTTTTCCATGATACTCAAGCTGAGATGAAGTCATATTTCTTAAATTAAAATATGCTTCATAACCCTCACACATCATACTTGACCTAGATTCTGCTGTGGGTTGAATTGGGTTCCCCAAAAAGACATTGTTCAAATCCTAACCCCCAGTCCTGTGTGTGTGACCTTATTTGAAAATAGGGTCTTTGAAGATGTTTTTAGTTAAGATGAGGCTAAACTTATTTGGGGGAAGGTGAATCCAATATGACTGGTGTCTTTATAAGAAGGGGAAAATTGGACACAGGCAGACAGAAGGGAGAACACCACGTGATGACTGAGGCAGAGATTGAACATCAAGGATTGATGGCAACCCACCAAAAGGAAGGATTCTTCCCCATGGAATTCAGACTTCTAGCCTCCAGAACAGTAAATTTCTGTTGTTTTAAGCCATCCACTTTGTGGTATTTTGTTACAGAAACGCTAGGAAACTAAGACAGAGTCTGATGTCACTAATAACTGAGGCTTTCTTCCCTCTTCTACTGGGCTCAGATGGCACTATAAAAATGGCAGGGGAAATATGCTAATGTGGGAAAACATGGGAGGTGTGGGAAGCAGGGCATATGGGAATCCCCTATATATTCTCTGTAACATTTCTGTAATCGAAGTATCTTTTAAAAAATAAAAAAAGTGGAAAAAAAATGGCAGAGGTATATGGTCCTTAGAGTATTCTGCTACTTCATGACCTTGACGGTCAATTTCCTTTCACTTTCTATGGGGCCCTGTAGCTCCTGACCTTGATCTTTACCAATCTTTTTCCAATGTACCTATCAAGCCATCCTCCCCTGTGTGGCATAACTCAACTGCTGCTTTCCTCCAGTGGGTTGCCATGTCCAAGGTCCTACAACCTGGTAAGGTAACTCTCCCTCTTCCACTATACCAGCCGCCAACCACTTCACCCAAATCACACTTAATTATGTCAATCCCTATCAACAGTTTTAAACAATGTCTTTTTAGACTTGACCCTTGAGCTTCCTTCTCTTCCACAACATTATAACAAAAACAAACTGAAACGAAATAGCTGCTACTGCCTTTGGCCAAGGAAGCCCAGAACTAGGCATAGTGGGAGATCTATTTTCTTATTTTTATTTTTCTTGATGAGAACATAGGGGGGAAATAAGACAAGAATACAGTCAATTTCTTAATAGCTCTCATTCTTAAGCGGTCATTAAATTAAGGTCAAAATATTAGAGCTGGAAGCAAGACAACTCCTTTTTCAAACTTTGAGATTCTCCCTCTTTATGCTCCCCAGATTGAAACCTTCTACAGGTCAGTGAGCAAATCCACAACTCTATCTTCTTTTCTTTATCTTTCAAGGCCTAGCTCAAATGTCACTTCTTCCATGAAGATTTTCTTGGTTATCATTCTGATCAGAACCATTCTTTCCTTTTTTTCTCTCTCTCTCTCTACTCACAGCAATTTGCTGGGTCTCTGCCTTGTACTAATTGTGCTCAGCTTTGTATCCAAGTTATCTGTTAAGTGAAGTGAATTAAATACAAATGTTTAAAATTACCTGCCACATCTCCTAACTGGGAATTTATAGCATAGAGTCTGGAATTTCTTTTTGTAGGTGCAGATTGGATCAGCACTAATATTCACAGGTATGGAGCAGCTTTATCTAGTTCCAGCAGAGACTGAGGAAACAAACGTTTTGGCTTGATCATCTTTATCATGAATCAAGAAGAGAAAACTATAATATAAATATGCACAGAGCTTGGCAAATATCTTCCCCAAAACTCTGTTGAGTAACATTTGCTGGCTTCAGAGGACTGACAGTAATCCAGGGTAATTTTTTGACAAGTTCTCCTACTTAGAAACTTAACTTGGACATCAACCAACTCTATATAGTAGCATTCTTATGCTATCAGTGCGCCTCAACCACTCTGAGAGGGGAGTCTGTCCCTAGGAAATGGTGCAGAACAATCACAAAGTAGGAGGCTGATTGCCCCTCTTGGGTGTTAGATGCTGCAAATCCAGCCCTGAGGCTGCAAAGTGCATCCTGGGACGCTAGCCAGTTTAGAGATGCAATCTGGTGCAGCACAGAGAGCCCTCAGCTGGGGATCAGAAGCCTGGGATGCAGTGAAGAATAACTGGGGCTTTGGCCCCCTGCTATTTCTAACGGATGTGTTAACTTTCCTTTCCGCAGTGCCTGCTTTGGCTCCTTGCCCCTACACTTTTATTTCCCCAGCTGTGGCCCCTTAACCCTCACCTATAGGTTCAGCCCAGGTTCTGCAGCTATGAAGTCTAAGTCATGAAGGACGTAAGGAATCAGGTTCAATCTTCTCCCCTGTGTGGCATAACTCAACTGCTGCTTTCCTCCTTGAAACTGAACTCCTGGCACCTCATAACCCACTCCTTATAAACTGGTCTTGATCCACTTTTGCCTTTTCCTAAAGAAAATTCCAGGCCCCTGGAGCTGGGCACACTGCTTGCTTTCACTCTTCTGTCCCTGAACTCCATGATAAATAAAATATGGCATGTCTATACAGTGGAATATCATTTAGCAATAGAAAGGAGCAAAGTCCTGATGCATGCTACAACATGGATGAACTGTAAGACATGCTAAGTGAAAGAAGACTGTCACAAAAGACTACAATTGTGTGATTGCATTTATATGAAATATACAGAATAGGAAAATCTATAGAGATGGAAAGTAGATTGATGGTTGGTGGCCTAAAGCCATGGGGGAGGTTGGTGGGAAATGGAGAATGACTGCTAAATGGTAAAAGTTTCTTTTTGCAGTGATGAAAATGTTCTAAAATTAGTTTGTGGTGATGGTGAATATACTAAACTGTGAATATACTAAAACCCATTGACTTGTATAGTTTATATGGGTGAAGCAAAAGGTATGTGAATTATATCTCAATACAGCTATTAAATTTTTTCTTTAACTAAAAAAAGTAGATCTATTTAAAGGAAATTATTACAAAGATGACATTATAGGGAGTCTGCAGATGCTTCATAAATTGTAAAGGCTGAAATGTGAATAAAGCCCAAATCCTCTGCCTGCATTCAAGGCCCTTCACATTTAAGTTCCAACTTAGCAGGCTTATTTCCCCTCTTTCACTGCTGCCAGGTCAGGCTAGTTGTCTTGCCTTTATATTACTATGATAATGATAGGAATTTATTAATAGTAGATGTTACTGTCAATATGGGTAACGATTCAGGATCTTCACAGCTATTATGTAATCTTTACAATAACCCTTTATGATAGGTATTATCATGCATATTTTGCAGATAAAAATGAAGCTAGAGAGGATTAATAACATACACCCAACTGCAATGAAACCCACTGCTAATGGGGTCCCCTTGAAATAAAGGTCAGTTTGTGCTCACCTTTTGGATTGTGTCTTGGTTTTGGATGATGAAGGGGTCCAATGCCCAGCTGCTCTTCTCTCCTGGCACAGAGGAAGGGCAGAGTCCCAATACCAGGCTCATGATTCATGGGTCTTTCCTGTCTCTTGGTCGGTCATGTCTTTGGTATTAGAATTTCATTCACTTTAGCAGAATCCTCGAGGAGACAGTCTCTCCAGCTTCATAAGTGGTTGGCCTTTCATTAGTCACAGATGTGGTTTTGAGGGTTCTCTCTCCTACCTAGACAAAGGCTCCATCCCTGACCTAACTCTGGTATAATTTGGCCAAGTCAATGTAGTGAATGCTGAGCACTGATATGGGCATAGTAGATACTTACAATGATCTTTTTTGCAGCTCTAACCCTGGTTTAGGGAGGTGGAGATTCATATAGTAAAGCAAGGTTGGCTTGAATACTCAAGTTTGATACTCTAGTTCTTCCTCTGCTACTAGTTACTGAGAAAAAAGAAGGAGCTGCCCACTTTTTATATAACTTAGTAAAAGCATAACCCTAAATTCCAAAAAGTAACATGCCTACCATTTCAGAGCAGAAAAGCAATGATTTCTTTGTTTTTCTTTTTTCAAATCTATAAGCCTAACTTTGTATAAATATGTATGTATGTATGTGTATGTGAGTTTGTGTGTGTGTGGGGGGAGGCTTATGTGTCCTTTAAGTTCCATGTTCCATCTCCACAACCCTCAGCAGTCCTTAGCTGAGAGGCATGGCTGTCCTCTTTCTAGTTCCTGTCTTAGTTTTAGGGTCTGTCAATTTGTCAATTGCCTGACTGAGCAGAAAAACACAGTGAGGCTGACTCTTTGGTTTTCGGCCTACATTTGAAACGCTGTCCATTCTTCAGTGGGTTGGAACAGAGCAAGCTCTATTCTGCTTTCTTCTCTTTCCCCACCTCCTATATTTGACCTTCTCAGGGACAAGAGTTACAAACATAAGGACTCTATAACCACCGAGACCTGCAAAAAGGTGCAGTAGTTAGTCCCATGAATTACCAAGCTCTAGCTTTTAGATCCTGAAGGAAAGGGAGCTTGGGTTTTAGGGCTGGTTTTCTGTACTGCTCCTTCCCAACCCTGAGTTTATCAAACTTTAGAGGAAGCCATTTTGCTTGGGCTCTTTTCAATGACAGGTATAGTTTGTCTGATGTTTGACAAGTTATACAAAGTGTCACCACAGTCTGCCAATGTCCCAAGTTAATTCCCAACACAGTTCTTTAATAAGATAGAAGAGAACTAGTATGTGCAAGGCACTGAACTCATGTTATGTTGCTATCCATCTAGCAATTCTACGAAGTAAATATGATTATTGCCTTTTCTTAAAAGAAGAAACTGAGGATCATGGAAATTAAATAAAGTAAATATTGACTAGAACAGGCAATGGTGTATCATCACTGGCTTGTACCAGCTGGTGAAAGCCGATTGTGCACATCTCTGCCCAAATCTGCATTTAGTGATGTCAAATCATTAGCTTGAATCAGCCATAAAGAGAGAATTTACACTGTGGAAATCTAAAACTAGGGCTTTTCTCTCTTTCTTTCCCTCTTTCTCTTTCCTCTCTTTCCACTCTTTCTCTCTCTCTCTCTTTCTTTTTCTCTCTCTCTTTTTTCCTTCCCTCCTTCCTTCTTTCCTTCTTTCCTTCCTTCCTCCCTCCCTCCCTCCCTTCTAATATAGAGCCAGTTAACATTTCATAACACTGAGAACAGAATTAAAAGTAGAGTCTTTTAGACATGGCCCTAAGTGCCTCCATTCAGGCTGAGCTGGAGTCTTTAACAGGCTAAGACTCTGTTTTGTCATCCTGCTAATATTTTACCATCTTTCCAAAATTACTTGTCTGGAGTCTTTGTAACTTTATATTTATGGCAGTGTTCCCAAACTTGGGTTGACTTTACACTCCCCTTGCAATTTTTTTTTGCCAAGCCCATATACCACCTGTACTATTAGCTATGTAATAGTTTTTATTCAATCGCATCGATTTTTTATACATGCATAAAGATGTTTTTAAAAGGAAACTAATGGGGAAGTGGATGTGGCTCAAGCATTTGGGCACCCACCTACCACACGGGAGGTCCCGGCTTCAGTTCCTGGTGCTAAAGAAAATGAGCAAGACAGCAAACTGACGCGATGGGCTGGCGCAGCGGACTAGCTTGGCAAGTTGATGCAACAAGGAAACACAATGAGAGATACAACAAGCAGGGAGTGAAGGTGGCTCAAGCAATTGGGCACCTCCCTCCCAAATGGGAGGTCCCAGGTTCAGTTCCTGGTGACTTCTAAAAAGAAGATTAGCCGACACAGAGAGCACACAATGAACAGACACAGAGAGCAGATAGTGAGCACAAACAATGGGGTGGGGGTGATAAATACAATAAATCTTTTCTTTTTTTTTTTTTTTTTAAAAAAGGAAACTAATGGATAAGGCAGGGGAAAAAATATGCAAAGATGAGGAGAGGCCATGGCCCCAGAGAAAATATATTCAATCTGAGTTAGAGGACAGAGTCTGGAACTGACAGAATATGGACAGAGAAGTGGGGCTGAGGTTCATGGTCTCAATGGGCTTAGAAAAACAGAAGAGGGAGAGAGAAGGAACAGTTGAGGGGGAGCCAGCTTGGAAAGAATGGAGTAAAATATTGGGTCAGCTGGGTGTGTAAGCTGGGGATAAGGAATCTTGGAATAGTAAGCAGATCAATGAAACTACATTGTGGATGGAGCAATGGGGACTGAGAAAAGGATGGAGACTGGGGCAGGTGGGTTATTGAGCAATTGGAAAGGCTGAAGGAGAGGAGTTGTGATTATGTGGGGTGGTAGTTTAAGGGAGATGGCACTGAAGGAGAAGACATAGCAAGGGTGGGGGTTCAGGAGGGGGTACCCAGAAAGTTAAGAGTAGGCAGGCTGAAGGCAGAGAAGAGATGACAGAAGGGGGTGAGGGCTGCAAAGGAGCCACAGTGGGTAAACTGTGGTACTAGAATGGACCAGCGGAAGAGTGGATGGTGGTGAAGAGGGGGTAGAAGGTATGCCTACCACTGTATAAGGACAGGAAAGTTGTCTTTCTGAGCCTTGATAGTGAACACACAGTATCAGTCAGCATCCAGTGAGTGACATAAGCAGGCAGCCCACGTGCCACCTAAAATCATCCCGTATGCCACCAGTGGCAAATGCGCCATGCTCTGGGAACATGGCCTTCACATGTACCAGCTTGGTAATTATACCCAAAAAGGAAGCAAACTCCATTTGCTTGACTTCTTCTTAGGGGGAGCTTGTTGCTTTCTACTCTTACCTGAATTTTTAAATTTTCTCAATGTTCAAACTTGTCCCATGGTCCAATATAGAATTTTGCCAAGGATCATTATCAAACTTATCAATTTGAAATTTCCTGGATCTTTACTGTTTCCCTAACTTGAGATCACCCAAACTTTGCCAATTATTTTTCTAGTTCTCAACATACACACTCACAGTGAGAAAGGAATTCACAAGGAGGAATTCATCCAAGGATGGGACTTCAAAGTAGTAAGTAAGTGCAAAGGAAGTAAGTAAAGTAGAGAGAAGGGGGGCAGAGAAAAAGAATTTCCATAATAGATGAGGCTATGGTCTCAGGTATTGTATCTGTAACTGACTAGGTTATTCTTACAAATATTGACAGTTACAATTGATTGAGTTCCTCTTACATGCAAACATTCTTTCCAGTCTTGACAACCCTGCAAACTATGCCTTACCCTCATTTTAAAGATGAGGTTACTGAGGTTCAAAGAGGTTAATTAAGCTTTCACTCTAAGCAAGTGGCAGATCTGTGTTTCAAATGCAAGTATATACGACATCAAAGCTCATGATTTTCCATTATACCACCCTCTCTCCCGCTTTCTCATTGTCCTATGAATGCTGCTAAATCTTACCCTGAAAATATTCAAAATATTTTTTTCCAAAGTCTACCTAGTTTTCTAAAATCATCTCCCTGCAGAACTGCTTAGAAAGTATAATGGACATCTTGGTCACTACCCAGTATCCATTCTCCCTTCTTCCATGCCAAGAGAACGCCAGTTGCTTTTAGGTCTCTATCTTTCACCCTGTATAACATGGGTTTCAGGAGAATCTGATGCCTACCTCAGCTCCAGGGTGTGGGCCTGACTGGACTAAGGGTGAACTCATCCTCCTTACTGGGGATTGGCCCAGGAGTGAGCATATGATCTAATTCTGAAGCCTTCCAGGAGCTTTTAGAAAAATTATCTTTGTTCTGAAGAGAGCCACAGGAAGTCACTTTGTCTCCCAGTCAATGCGAGCAAACAACTTGTAAGCTTGATTGCTGCTGGCAGCCATCCTAAAACCACAAGGGGAACCACTCTTAGGATGAGGCTGAAAGTGTGGCTTGCAGAGCAGAGAAACAGAAGTAAAGCACCTGCTAGTGATAGCATCACCAGGCCACTGGTCAAGAAACACTGAAGACCTCCCTATACCTGGACTTCTCCTTAAGTGAACTAATAAATTGGGTTTATTAAGTACAAATCTATTTAAGAAAGTCTTAACCACTTTGAAGTTGCTTGCAACCTGTATCTTAACTGAATACTCACGATAATACAGCCATGGTGAAAAAGGGAGGCAGAAGTTTGGTAAGAAATAGTCTGGAAGTCTGGCTATGGGAGAATAGGAGACCCTCCAGATGAAGGATCCTCAGGGTAAATTACCATCACTATGTATACGACTTGAATTGTCTTCACTAACGATAACTTAAATTAGTGGTTCTTAGAGTGGGGTCCCTGGACCAGAAGCATCAGTAACACCTGGGAACATGCTAGAACTACAAATCTGTGGGCCTCACCCCAGCCCTACTGAATCGGAAACTCTGACTATGGAGCCCAGCAATCTGGGTTTTAACGAGCCCTCCAGGGGATTGTGATGCACACTCAAGTTTGAGAATCACTGCCTTAAATGTACTGGGAAATGTACAGTTGCTTGGGTGGTTCTCATTATTAATGATTAGCACCTGATTTGAAGTGCTACTAGGCAGACTTCAGAATTTAGAACATGCTCTCATTGTCCCACGTTTTGAATGGGGAGATCTCAGATCTTCATGTGTTCAGAGTCTTAAGACACTGAGCAGCTACTTCTGGCAAAACTGAATACTGTGCACGTTGTCCTGAAGTCAATTTGGCATTGATTAAAACATCCTTTACTAGTACTCTGAAACCAAACTTTGAAAAGCACTGTCCATCCTGCAGGGTAAATATTAACAGTTTTATTTGGTACTAGAGGCACATAGAGAAGAGTGTTGTTTTCTAAGTCTTTAAATGGCAGCTTCTGGAGTATTTGGAGTGTAGTTTGCGGCTGGCTTAGGACAGGTTTTCAATTATTGTATTTTTTCCTTGCTATGTAATTTTATACTTTGAAAAAATTTTTCCTAATATACAGTTGTGGGGTTAATACTCCATGCTCTGTAAGTATTTCCATAGAGCAACCTGCTCAGAGACGATTATTCTAGCAGTGTCCTGGGAGTGATGAGCTGATTAACACAGTGTGATCATGTGAAATGGAAAGAGTCTTTTACCCAGGGAACCTAACATGTTGTTAGTGACTCAATCATTTACCCACTGCCCTTGGAAAAAGGAGGTAATTAGAAACAAATGCAATTAACTCCTTTCAGGTGATTTCCCTTGCATCTTCACTTCCCTCCTAGGAAGAGGATTCCAGAAGGACTTGAAGGAAACAAGCAGACCAAAGCAGTTAGATTGTATCAGGAGTGCTAATGGGGCTGATGTGCCAGAGAGGGAAATGGCACTGTGCAATGTAGGGAGGTGCTTTCTCTTTCCATGACTGTATCCTATCCCTCTGATGCCTCAGAAACATAAGGAGCCATGGCTTCCAGATTAGGGTCTACAACTGGACAGTTGCCTGTGAAATGGTGATAAATGATGCCTCTTCACAGGCTGTTCACAAGATCAGCTGTAATAATTGGAAGAGGAAAAGATTTATAAATGTATAGCACTGGACTCCTATAAGAAATCAAATTATTATTGTTGTTGGTAATTACAACCTATTAGCCCTCTTTTGGAGGTGTCTGTTTCTTCCATGAGGGCACCACAACATGTGTGGTATGTCCCTAGCCTCTGTACGAAAAGATAATGATAATATCTGTGTATCTAGGTCAGAGTGCCTATTATATAGTTCCAGATCTAAATGGAGTCACATTGCCTTCCTAAATTGCAAATCTAAACGATGCAATTCCAAGCAATGGGAGAAATATGCTCAGAGTCTAAACAGTCTCATCAAAGGAGGTGTAAAGGTGCCAGGGACTGATTTCCAGAGAGTTTAAAAATAAGATAAGAATTGAGAGTTAATCAAGAAAAGACAGGGAGGGGGGAAGGCATTCCAGCAGAGCAAACAGCATGTACAAAGGAATGGACACTGGAAAACAGTTCATTTGGAGAAATTAAAATAGGTCAGTATGGCTGGAGTATATAATGCACTGATTGAAGAGTTGGGGTGGGTAGTAGCAGGTGTTTAGATATAAACAGGAACCTGTGTTGAAATAGCCTGGGTTGCAACCAAGTTTAAGTATTGTGATGGTTAATTTCACATGTCAATTTATGGTGTCCAGTTGTTTGGTCAAGCGAGCACTGACCTGATTGTTAATGTGAGGATTCATATTTATGGTTCGATGATTTTATATATGGCTGATTGCATCTACAATCAACAAAGGAGATTACCCTCCAAAATTTTCCTCATTATCTATTTTGACTTGGCTTTGCATTACATTAAATCTCTCTTGGATGGAAACCCTTGGCTCTTGGGGTCATTGTGTCTGTTCTGGACCAATCTCTGCTGATTTAGATACTCCACTCCACCATCCCCACTCTGAAACAATGCATGGAGAGAAAAGATTTTGTAAAAAAGTAAAGAAGGAGCCACTGAAGAATTGTGGCTCAGATATGGCTGTTCCTTCCCTCTGGAAGCTTGTGTGGGAAGGACTGGAAGAGTATGAGATAAGGTGCAGAGATATAGATTAGGAGAGGATTTCACTCCTGCAGAGAATGACTCCCATGTTTCCCACTTAGGTAACTGGGTGAGTGGTAGTACCTTTTACTGAAATGGGTAATACTGGAGGATGAGCAGGATATGGGGTGGCAAGTAAGTGGTAAAAAACTAATTGCTATAGAAGTATTATATCTGAGGAGCTTAGAGGATATCCAAATGGAGATGTCAGTCGAAAGGTTGTGATGGAGATAGAAATTTAGAACTCATCAATATACTGTTGAGAGTGAATGCTGTAAAAGAAAATGAGGATGTTCATAAGTCAGTGTATTGGAAGGAATAAAAGAAAATGGAAGGAAAGATGGTAGAGGATAGAAACCTGGGGAACAAAAGTATTGAAAGATTGGGTGGAAGAAAAATGTTACTGGAGACAATGAAAAGAGATAACCAAAAAGTAGAAGTAAAACCAAGATTGTGTACTCTGTCAGAAGAAAGAGGGGTGAGAATTTCAATAAGTGAACACTAGAGGTAAATACTAAAAGGAGATCAGTTAAGATAAGGACTAGGAAATGTCTATGGGAATTAGTCAGTACCAGTCATTCAGTCCAATTCATCAACTGGACAAGAATAATTTCAATATAATAAGGAGGGCAGTGGACTGAGGAATAAGTAACTGAATAAAAAGAACAGTCTAGAAAATACATTCAACATGTTTTCCTGAAAAAATCATCTCTACATTTCCACTTCTGCATAATAACCCTTTTTGTCCTTTGAGGTCCTTAACTTTATTGAATTTTTTTCTCAGACTTCATGCTTTTCAAAATTTTAAGTATCATTGTCATTTTTCCACAGTTCCACTAGAGGTGATGAATATTTTTCTGTGAGAATCCAGTAAGTATTTGGTCCTTCTTTTCCTATCTGTAAAATACAGAAGAGCATGAATACATTGGGTGTCTGAATAAATAGATATTGGAAGACAGAAGAGAAACAGATAAGCACAATGAAAACCAGAGTTATATCTGGAGGGATCTGAGTCCTGAATAGAATGAGAATGCATACTCTCCAACTTTTCCCAACACAGATATCAACTGTATAACAATTTTATGTAGATAAACTATAATTAAAATGAATATTAAGCTTTTCTAAATAATTCACAAAATATCAGAAGATGATGAGTTAATCCCTAAAGAAGCTATTTTATGGTGGATGATAATTACTATCTTCCTACACCCTAAATGAAACTCCTCAACATGGGAAGTTGGGAGTAGCTGTCTTCTTTGCCTGTGAAAGTCATCTTCTCAACTTGGCCTTGGTCCATCTGGTTGTACTATTGCATTTGATAGTATATTCAGGTAGAATGAGTCTCAAAATTATGTTAGACTGAGAGTCACAACTTATGTAAGGAGGGTGCCTGCCAGATATTAAAAATCCTGGGATGGTTCCAGTTTCAGGTAGGATTGAGTAAGTATTCCTACCCTGTCTTTCTCACTGAATGCAGCTACAAAGCCTGAGCAGAATTTATGAAGCAGCTATTCATGGACTCTAGAAAGTAAGTAGTAGCAGGCAGACTGGGAAAGAAGATTAGAATTCAAAGTGCCACTGAAGAGGCGATGAGTTAACCTTTTTTTTTTTCTTCTAGTATTCCCCAGCCTTTATTCAAGGAAGGTTGAAACCAGAAAGTGTGACAGAGAGTGCTCCAAGGGAAACCCTCTAGTTCTTTATCAAGGAGTACGAATGAAGTATTAAACAGTCAGTGAGAGTGGGAGAAATCTTTTTTCCTTTTTAAATTTTGTTCTGTTCTTTTGTACCCCAGTCCTCAGGCACTCTTGTGGTGCTTGAAGCAGCAACAGCGGTGGTAGAGGGAGCCCTGAAGGAGGAGAACATTTCTTTCTGCTCAGAGGAGTTGTGTTCCCAAGAGGATGGGGCTCTTTCCCCATTGCTTGTGTTCTCTTTTTGTTCTCCCACCACTTATCTTAACATTATCTTAATAGGCACAGTCACAGGAAGTACATAAATCCCCAGCTTTCTGACCATTTGACCAAAAAATAAAATAAAATAGAATCATAAAAAAAACTTGAAATTATCAGGGAGATAGCAGAGAGAAAGAAATTTACCAAGTTGTTTATAAACTCCTGAGTTCACCCACAAGCTAGGCATGTATGAATATGATCCTGAACAGCATACCAAGGACTTTGAGAACTGCAGTAAGAAATGGACCACTATCCAGGTCTCAGAGTGCTCACCATGTAAAGCATATGCATGGGACAGATCCAAATAGTACTGCAAAGGTTTTAAAATTGTAACTGATGTGAAAACTACAACCCACAGAAGGTTAGTCAGAACTTCAGCCTGAACTCAACTAATTTGATTTCCTGCTAAAAAAGTATGTCAACATTCTTCATAGGATTTACATAAGAGTCAAAGTCAATATACAACCCAAATGACTTGGCAAATGAAGAACAAGGAAAATATCAACTCAGATAGAATAGACAGTCAACAGAAACCAAGGCTGAAATAATGCAGATGCTGAAATTATCAAAGACTTTATATCAGCCATTATTAAAATACTACAGGAAGTGGGAGTTAACACTCTTGAAATGAATGGAAAGATTGAAAGTCTTGCAAAGCAAAAGAAGATACAAAAAATAACCAAATGGAAAATCTTAAACTGAAAAATACAATAAACAAAATAAAATCTCACCAGATGGGATCAATAGCAAAATGGAAATAACAGTAGAAAGAGTCAGTGAACTTAAAGAGATCAATAGAAATTTTCCAATCTGAACAACAGAGAGGAAAAAAAGGTTCAAAATAGAGATACAGAGAAAAAGGAATACTTCACAAACACCAAACAAAAGAAACCTGTAGTAGGAACTGTAAGACAATACCAAAAGGTCTTACATTTGTGTCATCAGAGTCCCAGAAATAGAAGAGAAGAACACATACCAGAAAAAAATATTTGAAGAAATAATGGTTGAAAACTTACAAAAATCTGGCAAAAGATATAAACCTATAAATTCAAAAAGCTCAGAAAAATTCACGTAGCCTAAACTCAAAGAAATCCATGCCCACACACATCATAAGCAAACTTAAAAACTAAAGACAAAAAAAATTACTGAAAGCAATCAGAACAAAAAGAAAATGAAGCATAACATATAGAGTAACAATGATTCAAATAACTGCAGATTTCTCACCAGAAACCATGGAAACCATATTAAAAGGAAACAATATTTTTAAAATTCTGAAAGAAAATAACTGTCAACCTAGAATTCTATATATTCTGACAAAAATATACTTCAGGGATGAAGATGGAATAAAGACACTCTCAGATGAAGGAAAAATAAGAAAATCTAATGCCAGTAGATCTGCTCTAAAAATCGTTAAAGTCAGTTCTTCAGGAAGAAAGGAAATGATACCAGAAGAAAACTAAGCATATCAAAAATGAAATAAGCACAAAAGAAATGGTAAATATTTACATAAATGTAACAGATGATGCTTTCCTTAAATTCTTTAAAACACAATTGTTGGTTGAATCTAAAACTTATAACACTTTTTGATAAGTTTTCAATGTATGCAGATGTAACAATAAGGCACATACAAGACAAAAGAAAGAGCTTCAGGGGATCTATATGGTGATAAGATTTCTAAGATCTATTTGAAATGGTAAAATATGGATTTTAAATAGACTGTGCAAAAAAGTATGTATGTACATTGTAATTGCTATAACAACTATTAAACGCAATTTTTCCAAGAGATATAGTGAAAACACAGTAGATAAATTAAAATGGAATACTAAGAAAATTCAAATTATTCAAAATAAGGCAGGAAAGGGGAACAAAGAAATGAAAAAGAGAGAACAACAAAAATATAATTAAATGCTAGACTAAAATCCAAACATGTCTATATTTACATTAAATATAAATACATTAAACACACCAACCAAAAGATAGAGCTTGTCAGAAGAAATTAAGAACAAGGTCCAACTTTATTTTGTCCACAAGACATTCAATTCAAACATAATGATCTAAGCAGACTAAAGAAAACATGGAAAAAAGAATATTACACAAACACTAAACCAAAGAAACCTGTCATGGCTATATTAATACCAGCAAAGTAGACTTCAGAAGAAAGGAAATTACCAGGGTTAAAGAATGATATCATGTGATGATAAAAGGATCAATTCACCAAGCAGACATAACAATCCTAAATATGTATGCACCTAACAACAGAGCCTCAAAATACACAAAACAAAAATTGACAGAACTGAAAGGAGACAGACAAATCCACAATTATAGAGGGGGTCTTCAGCTCTCTTTTCTAAGTGTTCAATAGAACTGGTAGATAGAAATTCAGCAAGGACATAGAAGACCTGATCAACACCATCAATGAACTATATCTAATTCACATTTATAGAATACTCCACTCAACAGCAGAATGCACATTCTTTTCAAGTGTATATGAAACATTCTCCAAGACAGACCATATCCTGATTCATAAAACAAACCTTAAATAAATTTTAAAGAACTGAAATCACACAAAGTATGTTCTCTGATCATAACAGAATTAACCTAGAAATCAATAACAAAGATAGGAATATCTCCAAACATTTGGAATTTAACACAATGCACTTCTAAATAATTGATGGGTCAAAGAGGAATTTTTAAGGGAAACTAGAGAGTATTTGAACTAAGCAAAAATGAAAATACAACAATAAAAATTTGTGGGATATAGTTAAAGCAGTGTTTAAGAGGAAAATATATAGAAATCAATGTCTATAATAAAAAGGAAGAAAAGTCTCAAATCTATCATCAAAGCTTTCTTATTAAGGAACTAGAAAAAAGAACAAAATAAGCCCAAAGCAAACTGAAGAAAGGAATTAGAAACAGAAAAGAATATAGAAAAACGATAAAAAATAGTTTTATTTTAATGCATATTAATTTATAAAATAAAATAAATTAAACTAAAAGGGTTTTCAAAAGCTAGGGATGCTCTTTTCCCTTCTTATGTATCATTTTGAGCCTGATCATTAAATTACTGGAAACAAGATCAACTATCAATCTTAAAATGAATTACTGTCATTTTAATAGCTCTGCATTAAGAAACATCTCTATTTTTTTCCCTTTTAATCCCTCAACCGATCCCACTCCTTTCCTCACCAAAGCTTTCTCGTTGAGTTTATTTTGTAAATACATTCTCCAATTTTTAGGGTCAGCGAGCTCTAACATGATTCAGGGGACAAAGCTAAACCTATTAGAAATCAGGTAGTTCACAGCAGCAATAAGAAACCCTGATTTGATATTTTTTATAAGAGGCACTGGAAAAGAAAGTGTGTTTTCCCTTCAAAAATATTCTACTTATTTGTATCAAGTTTTAAAAAAGAAGAGTGAAGGACAGGAAAGGGCCTGAGACATTCTTCTAAAGGCAGTGTGGTGCACTGGGCTAGGGAGAGAGGACCTTAGCTGTTGCCCAGGATCTCCCAATGACCACAGAGTCCACAAGTTGGATAAACTGGGACAAAGGACAAAAATCACTTAAACTCTTAGCTGCAGGACCAGATCAAAATGATCAGAATTGACACCTTTTCAGAGTATATACTATATTAAGTAAAATTAGTTCATCTGTTAGAAACATGAAATTGCAACATAAGGCTTGAGGAAGATGGAAATCTGGAATTAGTCTGCCCAGGCCTGGCCTGGCACTTTGGGATGTCAGAGGCACACAGGAGCCATCATCCTTGCTGCTCCACCATTCCTGGTGTTCATTTTCAACATTGCCTCATGATTCAAGATGGCTGCTGGAGCCAGTCACTAAATAGCCATTCCAGCCAGCAGGAAGGAGGAAGCTAGAAAGAGAGGTAGGGGTCAAACCTTTAAGGAAACTTCCCAGAAGTTCCATACACCACTTCCACTTGAATCCTACAACGATGTAACATGATGACATCTAATTTCAAAGGAGGCTGGAAAAATCTAATCTTTATTCTGGGTATCCCTGCTTCCAGGGAAAATAATCAGGGAAGAAATGATAAAAGGGATATAGGTGACAATTAGCAGTATTTGCTACTTATAAAATTTCCCCGAGCTGCCATCAGAGCAGTTTGTACCTCTTTCAAAACCTGCAATTCCTTCTGCCAAGAAGAGATAGGATGCCCTGTGGGACCAAATGGAAGCAGCCTCTGCTTTCAGTTCAAAATCTCATTCTGCACTAAAGTCTTTGTCTTTGTCCCTATGAAATGAGGCCTTCCCGCTCACTCATAGTCATCTCCACCCACTGATCTTAACCCTTATACCTGTCCCAGGGACTCATCATCTCAGATACAACTCTGATCTAAAAGCAAGGCAGTAGCCACCTCAATGGGTTTCAAAATGGGGCAGGTCAGAGCTGTTCAAGAGTCCAAGAAGCTTTGGGGTCCTGCCCTGCATGTGACACTTCCCTTACTTCTCCTGCCTCCTATGTTTTCCTGGGTCTTCTCTTTCCCTCATAATCCTCACCCATTCCACCAGCAAGTCCTTTTAAGTAAACTTTCCAAGTAGGTCCTGAATTCTGCCACCTCTCACTCTTCTATTCTAGACCTTAGTCCAAGCTACCTTGACTTCCTTTTTATTTTTTGATGCATTTTTATCCTTCATGTCTAAAATAAGATCTTAACACTCTCATAGGTCTCGACTGGGGATTGGCAAACTTTTTCTGTAAAGAGACAGATGGCAAAGTTTTTAGGCTCTGTGAGCCATATGGTTTCTGTTGCAGCTACTCAGCTCTGTCCCTGTAGCACAGAAGCAGTCATAGACCATATGTATACAAGTGGTCATGGCTATGTTCCAATAAAACTTTATTTACAGAAACAAGCAGTAGGTCAGATTTGACCCATAGACTACAATTTGCCAATTCCTGATCTCAGCTTTAACTATGGAAAGTCCCAGAAGCATGTTTCACATTCCTTAAAACATGTTTTCTATCTTCATCCCTATTCATTATAAACAAAGCCACTTTCTTTAAGCTCATGATTTTATGTTGTGTAATATACCATTTGTGTTTATGTCATATATGTTATTTCATTTGGTCAAAAATTTCAGTGACTTTTCCACACAGTACTGCTGTGTAATCATCCTAAACACCTGAAATCAATATTTCTTCATGTCTGACCTTTCTACATAATGATCTATGTGACAGAATTGCTCCACAGATACCCATTTCATCCCTATAGGAAAACTAACACTCTAACTAATGAATGCTCTAATTGAATCTTTTCCTTCACCCTGAACTTTAGCTAAGAATATAAAGACAGCCAAATTGAACATGAATCAAGCTTGCATTTTTTCCTCAAGACTCAAAATGCAATTTGTTCCACGAACTTTTTCAGGATGGAAAGCAGTTATCCACACTGTCACATACGAGCTTCTGAACACATAATTATGAGGAATGAGCATGAAGTAAGGCAGAAGTTACAAACTGATGACCCATGAGCTAAATCCAACCCAGAGATATGTTACTAGACCTTCAAAAAAAGTTTTAAACCATTGAAGCCACTGAAAAGTCAGATCATTTTACATAAAAATTCAGATTTACAGCTTAACTAAAGAAGGAGGAGGAGAAAGAGGAAAGAAATCTATTTCTTGAAACACTGGGAACAAACTTCTAAAGGGCAATAACCAACTGGAGCTGAATAGTGGCCATTTATAAAGATGGAGCATATTACCCCAGTTTTCCACACTCTCCACCACTCCCTATTGCAGACTGAAAACTGAAGCAAATATCAGTTGCCAATTATTATTGTCTTAGCACTGTTATATTTTTTATGGTAAAGAAATATTTTTCTTTGCCCTTTCCCTTATCAAAAGAAGGAAAACAAAGGACTTAGAAGGCCATGTAATTTGAGAACAAATGGGAGCAAGAAGCTCATTTATATTGCCTGCCTGGCCCCTATAGGCATTTAAATTTTTCCCCTTGTGAAAGAGAAAGAGATTAGCCAGGAAGCTGGGTTCAAATTCCAGTCTTAGTTCTAATCTAGAGCAAGGGAACTTTTGAGCAAGGCATGTACCCTGTGGGCCTCAATTTCTTCTCCTACAAAATAAGGTGGTCTGCATAAGTTAAGGTGGTTTTTTGTTTCCTTTGTTGTTTAAGGTTTTTATTTCATAATCATAAATTTAGCTCTGCAATCCAGCTACACTTGGAAGGAAGGGGAGGATGATGTGGAACCCAAAGAACTGGAGCGGAACTCAACAAAGTACAACAACAGCACAAAGATTATAGCGTACTGACAGCAGACCAGGGGTGGTGGGGCGCTCTCCTGAGCTACAGAAGGAATGGTCTGGTGGTTAAAACAAAAGACAAATCAAATTTATTAGACTTGTCCACATTCGGCAACGGTGATCTTCTTGCTGGTCTTGCCGTTCCTGGACCCAAAGTGCTCCATGGCTTCCACAATATTCATGCCCTCTTTCACCTTGCCAAAGACCATGTGCTTGCCGTCCAACCACTTGGTCTTAGCAGTGCAGATGAAAACCTGGGAACCATTTGTGTTGTGTCCAGCACTGGCCATGGCCAAGATGCCAGGACCCGTGTGCTTCAGGATGAAGTTGTCATCATCAAACTTCTCCCTGTAGATGGACTTGCCACCAGTGCCATTGTGGCTTGTGAAGTCACCACACTGGCACATAAATTCAGGAATAATTTTGTGAAAGCAGGAACCCTTATAACCAAATCCTTTCTGCCCAGGGCTCAGGGCATGAAAATTTTCTGCTGTCTTTGGAACTTTGTCTGCAAACAGCTCGAATAAGATGCAGTCCAAGGGCTCCTGTGAACGGCGATGTCGAAGAACAGGGTGGGGTTGGCCATGGCTGCACGTGAGGGACTGCAGTGGCAGACGGCGGCATCTGCCTAAGGTGTTTTGGTTTTAAGGAAAAAAGTAATTAATGGGAAGGATAGATTTCCATGAAATCTATTTGAAAGGTGAAGAACCAGGTTTAAGAAGGAGTTAGGACACTGTAAGGAGCTTAGAAGCAGCAACTGTAGGAATAGCCCCATAACAGAAACTATCAAGTAGGGCAATGATGTGGGATAAGTGAATCCAACCATTTCTTTTGCTTTGCATTTCTTGATTACTCTTTCAAGTTCCAGCATTTGATTGGCCAGGCGACTTTCTTTCTGGCTGCACCTGGTCGGAAGTCAAACAAATCTGGGAGAAGGAGTCCCAGAGACTGCTTTCATCTTCCATTGCAAAACAGACCCCTGGATTTGTAGTCCCACCAAGGCTACACATAGTGGAGAAAAGGTAATTCCTCAAAAGGAAGCTGGGCTGCTGTTGGGAAAGGATAATTCATGCTTCCTAAACTGAAAACAAAAATCTTATTGGATTAAGCAAAATCTTACGTGGAACCCAAATATAAAAGATGTAGGCAAGTACATCAGCTCTGTTTGGTGGGAAGCCAGAAGCCCCATCTCCTCTGTGTCCCCACCTCCTCAGCATTAGCCCCTGAAGTACTTCTGCTGATCCAAGATTTCCCTGAAACCCAGGGTTAAAAACCACAGGACGTGATAACCTCTAACATCTCTTGAAGCTGCGACTTTGTGATTTGAATGGCAGAAAACCTGGTGGCATTTCCACTGGTTGACTCGGTTCAGAGACTCCAACAAGATGATGTCTGTAAGGTAAATCTTGACAGGCAACTGAGCCATGGCAATTGTTCCCCTGGGAACTGCATGGCACCCGTAAATCATTCTCCTTTACTACTGATGAGTGGGACTGGCTTCTTGGTTACTCTCATCATAGGCAGAATGGGAAACAAGGACCTCAAAGTTAACAGCTGGAGAGCTGATCATCCAGCCCTGTGCCACTGGAACCTCAAACATATGGGATGCTTCTGCTCTTCAATTTCTGAGGACAGTTCTCTGGCCTGCGTATCCTGTGCACACTAATGGACCTCCATCCTTTGTTTAGGGATGAATGGGAGACGGGAAGAAAACGGGCCGCCGTGGCATCTTAGCATGAGCAACCAGCAGGAAGAAATGAGGAATGTGAGATAAAATATCATATCTACCAAAGATTTGTTTTTAATAACCAGCTACTCAGGGTAGCAGGCAGCTGGAAGCACATTGTGAAACTATTACAATATTTAAACAGAGCTATGCTAATAGCATGCACACTTGTACAGAAAGCCCTAGATGCAGAAATCATTGACTTTGGAGATTTCCGAATGATTTTTTTTCTATTCTGGAAATATCCCAACCTCACGCCACTCTGTTTACTAAACCTTTCATGGGACTGGTGTTTATACAGAGGAAGACAGGAAATTCAGTCACAGATGAAAGTTTGTTCTTTCTTTTTTTTTTTTTGCCTCACTTTAATTTGCTCTTCATATGTGACTGAGCCTTCACCTTCTGGGTGAATTCACAATAAGAAACTCCACCATCTCAGAGGGAACAGAGCCACTGGAGGAGCTCAGATGTGATGCTGTAAGAAATGCCTTGTCTTCCTTACTCTCATCTCCCATCTTCTGAATCTCTTCAGTAAGGAACATTTCATAAGTGCCTTTGGAGGACAGGTCGTTGCAATTGGTTCTGGCAGTCACAGTAAACCACAAAACCTTCCTTCATAGGCTTTCCAGGCTCATCTGCCTGGCAGGATAGGTACATGAAACGGGAGACCCTAAGAAGTAAAGGAGCTGGGCAGCCTGTCCAGGAATAAAGGCTTCAGGCTCTTGATGCCTCCCTATCGTGGACATTGGAGAGACACTAAAATCTGGATGCGACTCTCAGCTCTGCCATGTATAAGCTAAGTGGCCTTGACAAGATCAGTTCCGCAGTATTCACATTTGTAAAATGGGAATAAAAATTAATTGGTGACAGGAGAAGAATTTTTTTGTCTGTTTTTTGTTTATTATTATTATTGAAATAATGAAAATGCTCTAACAATGACTGAAGTGATGAATGTACAACTATGTGATTCTACCAAATACCATTGATTGTACACTTTGGATGAAGTGTATGCTTTATTAATAAAATTTATTTGTTTAAAAAAATTGGGAATATGGAAGATTAAAGGTGATGGTGTATGTTGTGAAGGACTTCTCACAGTGTTTCACACATAATACATGCTCAATAAATGGTAGCTTTAATTGTCATCACCCTTACCTAACACAGATTACTGAACACTATAAATTAGCCTCGTGGTTCTCAAAGCTGAATGTGCATTAGAATAACTTGGGGAAATAGTTTCACTAACCTAGTTGGCCTCTACCCCAGAACTACTACATCAAATCACGAGGATGGGGCTAGGAAATATGTGTGTATGTGCATTTATTGAGGTTTCCAGATGAGTAGGCTACAGCTCATCTCTAGAGTAGGGTTTGGAATCCATTGCATATAAATGGGCACAGCCTACACATATAAATGTAGCTAACGCCAAAGTAGCAGCCAGTCACATAATCCCACATGATCCAAGAGAATGCAGAGAGCTGAAAGGAGGAGACACAGAGTCAACACCCAGAAACCATCTTGGAACCTGTTTATCTTCACGTCAATTGACGATGCCATTTATGAAGGCCCTTGAAAACACAATCAATAGATAACTTGCAAGTCTCCTGTGATTAAAAGACTTAGCAGAAACTGTTGCAACTACATAGCCAACACCTGCAGAAAATAAAAGATGATTTTAGTAAATTTAAGCTAAATGGCAGCTTAACCGTCCTCCCCACATTCTTTGCCCTTTCAGGAAGGATTCTCCATTGGCACTCATTTGTAAAAATTACGCTCAGGCTACATTTCCAGCTCACATTAGAGGAATCACTCTGAGGCTGACTTTTTATCAAATTTATCGGTGTGTTCTTTGAACTGGAAACCATCTTGTAGAAAGCAGAGTGGATGACTAGCTACTGGTGTGATTTTAGAAAAACTGAGAAAGCTTTTCCAGACAGCTTTATCTCTGTTTTCTAAGGCCAGAAATTACCCTTAAAGAATTAACACTTTTGCACTGTGGTTTTCAGTCCTGGCCATATACTGATATCCAAAGAGCCTTGAAAATTTTCAAGCCTGGGCCCCAGCCCCAAATATGCTGATTCAGTGCTTTTAGGGTGGGACCTGATAACCATTGTTTCAATTACAGTTTCAAATCCTGTTTTTAAAAAAGTTACCTCACAGTGGGACTATTTTAAACTATTTACAGCTTCTTATACTTTAAGGTTTCTAGTAGTTTCATCTGAACGTTTCTAAAGTAGAGTTGCCAGAAAAAAACACAAGATGCCAAATTAAATTTAAATTTCAGATAAAAAGCAATCATGGAACATACTTATCCTAAAAAAAAAAAGCTATTAGTTGCATATCTGAAATTCAAATTTATCTGGACATCCTGTATTTTTATTTGTCACCCCTATCCTAAGGGCCTCAGGAAGAATGGAGGGAAACTTCTGGCAGAACCAGGAGAGAAAGGTACTGTGCACATCTGCTGGTTTTGCCGGCCATCCATCCTTCATTCTTCCCGTAGTCACATTTTAGTTTTCCTTAAGGAACACCCCTTCCCCAGCCTCAGTCTCTGTGGTTTGTGTGGACACATGACTGAGACCTGCCAATCAGAGTTGTCCATCTCCCAGGCCACAGTGGTTGGCAAAAGCACAGCGGCCACTTAAACCAAGGCACGCTGAAGAGACACCTTTCCAGAACTTTTGTGTGACTCTAGGAGAAGAGGTACTTTTTCTGCTAAGGTGCTATAAACCTGGACACGAAATGGTCTTCTTAACCACCATATGTGAAGGGCCTCCCTGGGTAAAGTCAACAAGAAAGAAAGCAGAGCCAAGAAATGAAGAGAAACCAAATCCTAAAGACCTTCGGTCCAGTCACGCCTGAAATCTACATCATGCACTTTGCATGGTTTCCATCAATTAATTCCCTCTTTTGTGCTTATACCAATTTGAGTTAGTTTTCTGCAATTAGTCCCCCAGAAGTCCTGAATAAACCTCTAAATGGTACGGAGTTGAGAAGCTGGAATCCAAAGATAAGCTTTCACTTGCCATACCATGTTTTTAGCGCTGAGAAACAGTTCTTCCAAATGCACTAGTGTTTAATTACCCTTGATGCTTTCACTGACCCCCTGCTGTTCTCAAGTCAGTATTCCTTCATCTGTATCCTTCTGGTAGCCTGTTCCTTCTATCATGGCACCTTTCATACATTATGGCTATTTATATACATAACTCTCCCAGAGGTTTTATTTAGCTTGTATTCCCAGCCAGGGTCTGGCAGATAATAGGCGCCGAATCGATGTTTGTCAAATCAACTGTGTAGACAGGTTGTGATGATGATGTATTCAAAAGCTATGCTGAGTTACAGGGTAAGCCTATTCCAGAAATGAGAGGATATGGAGGAGAGAGCTAACCCAAATCACACAGAACTATTGTTCCCACCCACTATCGCTAGGTGTGTTGTGAAGATTGGGGATTAGCTTTGGGCACTTTACTTAATCTAACCCAGGCTCCTCCCCGAAGATTATCCGATTCTGTTTTACCACTACACTTTTCAATTTACACATACATTCTAGATTTCAGTAACCAATAATCATTTCTTTTCTTTGGCGTGTGTGGTGGCTTGGAGTTAGTTGCCGTAGAAAAACATATTCTTAATCTTAATCCATTCCTCTGTGTGTAAACCCATTGTAAATAGGAACTTTGGAAGATATTTTTAGTTAAGGTGTGGCCAACTAGATCCTATTACTGGACGCCTTATAAAGAAGGTCACAGAGAAAAAGCCACAAGAAGCTGGAAGCTGGAAGTCCACAGAACCTGGAAGTAAAAAGAGAGTATATCGTATTTGACAGAAAGGCCAAGGAACCCCAAGGATCGCTGGCATCCAGGGCCACAGTCTCCAGGGAGAAAGCATAGCTTTGCTGATGCCTCAATTTTGGACTTCTCCTAGCTTCAAAAACCGTGAGCCAATAAATTCCTATTGTTTAGCCAACCCACTGTATAGTATTTGTTTTAGCAGCTGGGAAACTAAAACAGTGTGATTCCCAAAAGTGGATTAAAAAAAAAGATAATTGGCTTTTCCTCTCATAAAAAATAGTCCTTAATTATTGAGATCTGCTACATAAAGAGACACAAACAGATTTATTACACAGGCAATACATGATGGGGTGGAATCTGAATGGGTTGAAATGCATGGCAATCCTAAAGGGATCAAGTGCTGCTCTGAATATGGAGTTCTTCTGCTTGTGTGAAGAAGAATCAAGAAGTCCTGGATATCCATCACCTAAGTGAAGGATCCTCAGTCAGTTTTTATGGCTTTGTCTGCAAGGGCAAGGATAAAAGGCAAAATTCGGTCATGCTGAAGACTTTTGAGTGATATGATTCTTTGCTTTTCATTCAGATTTGATGCCATGACACCTGTCTTGGTGTCTCAGGGTGCAAAGGAATTTCTTTTGGACTCCCCCATGCTTCATTTAATTATCATGAAAATCACTCCCTCATCTCAAATTAATCACACACTCTACAGGAGGCCTCATCCTTGGCCGCTAAGAAGTCCATGCTCCTGCTTCCTATGAAAAGTGCTCCCAACAACCAAACTGGCTCTTAATCTAGCAAAATAGACGGGTACATTTTAAAGCCATCAATTGACAGTCACTGAAGCCTTAATCTGGCAGGAGTCTTTCTCCATCAGGCAAAGCAGTACTTTGAAGTGGCGCAGGGATGCCATCCTGCTCACGTTCAGAGAATTCCCTTTGAGGGGGCAGCCTCTCATCTGGTGCAGACATTACAGGCGATATCGACGGCTGTCTGAGGAACTTGACTAGAAGCTGCCATCGTTGCAGCTCCAAGATGAAAGGTCTCCATGTTCCCCTTTAGAACTGCCCATCATCCATTTTCTCTGGGAGATTTGCTTGCCAGTTAGTAAAACTGTCCTGGACAGCAGTGACAGGGGTAATTACGGAGGAAGAAAGCTCCTGACTCAGTTCCTTTAAACAAAGAAGGTGGGGTGGGGAGCAAGGGGAAGAAAGGATGCTTCAAAACATTGACTTCAAATAGCACTAAGGGAAGACAATTTTAATTCCATGGTTGAGTTTATTTAAGTGTCCATCCCTTGGCCTAAAGGAGAGTTGTCAGTATGAGATAAATTCTTGGGAACCAGCTGCATCTGACTGCTGCAATCTCATAGATCCCAGATAGATTGCAAGGAATCTGAAGACCCAATGGACGATGAGAGCATTTGCTTATGAGTTCCCCTTCTCTTCAAAGAGTCAGAGGATCCTAAGTCCTGGGAACACGTTCCAAGTCACACATTGTGAACTTCTACCATTGCAACACCCCTTGCCCCTTGACCTTGCTTTAACTTGAATATATCCAGGAATGGGTTTTTTTTTTTTGCTTTCTAAGATAGCAGGATCCTTTGTAAACAGCTCAATGTGCTGAAAAGTTCTTACTGAGGTGAAAATCTGTTTCCTTTTAAAGTTCAGACATCCATCCTAACTCTAATGTCTGCAATAACATAGAGCCATTTTAACCCCTCTTCCAGACAGTCATCCTCCAACCAAAGAGGGCTGCTATGACATCTTTTCTCAAGGAGAAACAGCCTCAATATCTCCAATTGTTCCTTAAATTTGCTGTTTTCCAAACTGCTCTTCATTACAAGAACACTCCCTTGGAAAGTCTCTAATATGTTAAAGTACTTAGAACCTGGAAACTCTCTGGTATCATACTGGGCATTGTTGGGCATTCTTTGGAATTCTGCCATTTCCCCAGAATGATACAAAAGTAATTTGAGACCTTTCAGAGTATGGGAACTCCAAGCAGGACAGCCATTTCATAGCCTTCTCTTTTCACAACCTACAGCACAAATGATGTTTTCACATAAGGACCTCAAAGACCAATTTGTGATCCACTGCTGATGATGTGCCCCCTCTGGAGGTACTCTGTGCCTGGGCTTCCAAGTCCAACAAGTTCAAGCCACTTTAAATGGAATCAACTTTTCCACTAGGTTAAAAATCAGTCAAACTGGCATTGACATGGTCTTTGATTCTCCTCTCTCCAAAGACTAATTTGACCAGCTAGACTTCCATTGATCCCCCTTCCTTTACCAATATTGACACTGGAGGACAAACAATGTCTAGGGAATAGATCTGTCCATTTGCCTGGAGCCTGGAGGCCCTGGTCAGGCGTGACACACTGGCAGAGGTTAAAAGATAAACCCCTGGTGTATTGAGCTGTGTTTGCTGTTTTGACAAAGAAGAGAGCTTAAGGACATAGAGGGCAGTTCATTTCCCCTGTCAGTGTCACTGCAGAAGACAGATGTTTTTGGGAACAGGAGCCAGAGAGCCAAGAACCTTGGCAGAAGGCCAAACCATCTTGTCCACATCAGCAATTATGGGAATCAACTCCCAGCACTCATGTTGCCGAGCCTGACTTATGAGAGGCTGTGATCAGAAGTGCAGAGCCATAGGACAACCAGATGCTGGCTTGGTCCATATAAAGCATCAGAGTCATATATTCCATGATTCATCCAAATAGAAGGCTGGGCAATCTGAGTCTGTGACCCAGCAGAACCAAGCTCTTGGGTGTTATAATGGTGGAATTACCAGGGTCCTCTCCCTGATTTTTGTCAGCACAAGTGGCTTATTTCACAGGATATAGTATTGTCCTATAGACTAGTACCAGATGAATTATACCAGTGGCTTCATGAAGACATCATACATTTCTTTGCATCAGGTCTCCTTCTGTGCTGCACACTAGTTTTAAACAATTTCATATTTTCCAAGTTAGGAGGAGAATGAGCACATGGCTCCAAGATGGATATTTAATACTACTTAAATATGATAGATAGATACAGATATACACACATACATATATATGCCTTATTTCCATAGTACATACATAAAACATTTTATATATTTATACTAATGTGCACCAAAGTTTGTTTTGCATTCATGAAAGTCATTCTCTTCCCTATTTACTGTTAGCTTCTCAGGGGCAGGGACTATGTCTTGACCATCTTTGAATCCTCCAGAGTATTCTAAGGATGGCTTCTTATACATTGTAGGTGTTCCATCAGTGTTAGTTGAATGGCCATTTCAGTTCAATGGGTCCAGACCCACCACTGTGCTGTGTGGCCTTTCTTTATGATAACACCATTTATTATACCCAATTTCCAGGCTATTGTCTGCATTAGCCTATTTGTCTTGCTTACCCCATCTCTTTCATACCCTTTTCCCAGGAGCAGAGGTCAATTTTATTCTTTCACATATCGCCCACTTCTCACAAAAGAGGAATCTTGCAGCTACCTCATATTTCAGCATTTACTAAGCTCCATAACTCTCCAGGAAATTACTTAAAATATCAACTGCCAAATACTCCCCTTCGGGGGTTGAATGTGGTCATTCAATTTTATGAACAAGAGATGCAATTTGCTTATTACTTCCCTCCCTAAAACTTTAAACAGTAGAGATCAACTGATACAAAACTATAGTTTTAATATAGGTTTGGCAGACTTGAAATTTGGCATGCAAACGCATATCTCTTTCATTAAAATATTCATCACTGTACTTAGTCTCCACTTTTTTCCATTTTGTTTTATGTCTCTCATTTGTCATGACTAATAAAAAAGAAATGTGCTTTTCCACTATCTCCACTTAGTCCTTCTCTAGTTACTACTGATGCCCAGCTGGAGGAATGCAATAATATCTATTCAGTAAATATTTTCTCTTATAATAGTTCTCTGAAGAAGCATTTCTCCATGAAATTAAGGCTCTTAAAAATAGTGATGATTTATACTTTGAGTTTTTAGATCATTTTACTTATTGACATTTTTGAATGTTTAGCTGATATGTACAATGTCCTGCACTAGCAGATACTAAATAAATATTTGGTGAATTAATAAGTAGAAACTGCTCTTAAGAGCCATGAAATCCAGCCCCGTCTGACACTCACCAATTTGTTAATGTTTCATCTTTCTACCAGAGTAGAAAATTCCTGTGGGTTTCTTAAAAAAATAAAAATAAAAATAAAAGACACTCTGATTAGTTATTCACTTGTTTGGTAATTTGACAGATATTTAATTCCTATTCTGAGTGGTCCTTTGGAGGCACTCAATACACAATCTGTTGAATGAATTAATGATGGAGTGGTGAGAAATATAAATACCATAGCCTAAAAGGAACGTTTGAAAGGATAGTGTTTTAGTTTCCTAGGCTGCTTAAAGCACATGCTATGAAATGGATTGGCTTTTAACAATGGATATTAGCTTACACGCTTACAGTTTTGAGGCCATGAAAATGTCCAAATCAAGACATCATCAAGACAATGCTTTCTTCCTGAAGACCAGCTGCCAGCAATCTTGGACTCCTTTGTCACATGGCAGGGCACATGGTAGCATCTGCTGGTCTCTCCCTTCTCTTCTGGGTTTCATTGATTTCAGCTTCTTGCTTCCATGGCTCTTTTCCCTTTGTCTGAACTTCATTCTCTTATAAAGGACTCCAGTAAAAGGATTAAGATCCATTCTGAATGAGGTAGGTCACATTTTAACTGAAGTAGCCTCATCAAAAGATCCAACTTACAATGGGTTCACACCCATAGGAATGGATTAAATTTAGGAACATACTTTTCTAGGGTATATACAGTTTCAATCCACCACAGATAGCAAGAGTTTAACCCAGAAAGAGAGGCTTTCAGAGGTTAATGACAACTATCTAAAAATAATTGAAGGATTGCCATGGATGCTGACTTTATTTAAAATTTTGATATGGTGTTTATCATGGATTATTTTTGCATTTATTTGGTTTTTAACACACTGTTTTGAACTAATATTTTTGTTGATTAGTGAGATTGTGGTGCCCCCTTAAATCTTGTGTGAGGCAAGTGCCCAACTCACCTCACCTTAGTGTCAGCCCTGCATCTGACATTTACTCTACAAGCTCAGTGATCTTCCACCATCTCCACATGTTCAAGTCACAGCATCTTTCAAAGTCCACATTGCGGCTTGGAGTGGGGAGAGGGGGATGCAAAAACTATTAGTTGACATTTGAATAGGGGACCCAGGTACACTCAAATCATTTCATCATCACAGAGGGTTCGGTAGGGAGATATATAAAAGGAAAAATGACAGATGGGAGCTCTAAGTACCACTTTATTCTTAGCTTTGTGGCAAGCCAGATTGGAATGCTGGTCTAGATTCAAGTCCTAAATAGAAGTTTTACTTTGCTTTAAGGCCAAAGTTAGATCTTACCATCAGTCAGTCTGAAATGAGGATGTGGTGAACAGGATGCAAATATCTTAAAGAGAAAGAGTCTAGCAAGCAAGACGGCAGCTGCTGAGGGGCATCGTTTATCCAACTGTAAGTCTGTCAGTGGCAGGATTGCTAGAGATGAAGGAGATTGAGATGTCCTGACCAGCAGAACTTCAGATATATAGAAGCAGGAAAGAAGAGACAGCTCTGCATCATACACTTGACCTTTCAATGCTCTGCAATCCTACCCACTAGGAATTGTGATCCAATCTATAACTTATGGCCAGGGTCTGATCAAATCTGTGTAACTTTCCCTCAGAAGAAGCAAAAACATTGTGGAAGACAGAACACAGCCCTCCTCCTCCCTAAAGCTCAGTTCAAATGTTACTTTAAATTTACTCCCCTCCTCACTCCCAAAGCTGGAAGTCAGGCCTTTATTCTAAAGTCTCACATGAGTTATCATTTCTTTTCTCACAGAATTCTGCACAGTTTTATAACTACAATTTATTGAGCCAGGCAACATGCAAAGCAGTTTGCAAATGGATTAGGTTTTCTAGCACCAAATTTATAGATATTAAAGTAATGTATTTCAACAAAAATGTACTGAGAACCAATTATGTTGTCTAGACACAACAGGGATGCAAAGATAAAGCAAAGTCATGGTCCTCAAGAAGTTCTTAGTTTAGTGGGGGATAGAGATACAAACAAGGAATTTGATTCTGAAGTAAAGAAATATTGGAGTTGAAGACCATAACAATTGAAATAAAAAATTCCCTAGAGGGTTTCAACAGCATATTGGAACTGGCATAAGAAAGAATCAGTGAACTTAAAGACAAGATAATGGAAATTATTCAGGCTGAGGAGTAAAAAGGAAAAATGAATTTAAAAAGTGAACAGAGACTAAGAGACTTATGGGATGCAATCACAAATACCAATATATACCTTATGGAAGCCACTGAAGGAGAAGAAAGAGAGCAAGAGGCAAAAAAGAATACTCAAAGAAACAGTGGCAGACAACTTGCCAAATTTAACAAAAGATATGGATATGAACATTCAAGAATCCCAAGGAACCACAAAGAATAAACTCAAAGAGAACCATGCCTAGACATAGTCATCAAACCGTTTAATGCCAAGGACAAGGAGAGAGATCTGAAACTGCAAGAGAAAAGCAATGAGTTATGTACAAGGGAATCCCAATAATATTAAGTGAAGATTTCTCATCAGAAACCATGGACCAAGAAGGCAGTGGTACAAAATATTTAAAGTACTGAAAGAAAACAACTCCCAACAAAGAACTTTATATCTAGCAACACTTCCTTTAAAAGATGAGGGAGAGATTAAGATAATCCCAAATAAATAAAAGCTGAGGGAATTCATCACTACTAGATCTTCCCTACATACAATGCTAAAGGGAGATCTTCAAGCTTAAAGGAAAGGAAACTAGTCAGTGGAATGAAACAGTATAAAGAAATAAAGATCATCAGTAAAGGTAACCATATAGGTAATTGTGAATGCCAGTACTACCACATTATATTTTTTGGTATGTAACTCCACTATTTACTTCTTAAAGGTTCTAAATTCAAAATATGTAAATCTATGGTTCTGAATATACAATGTGTAAAGAGATAATTTATAACAAGTACAACAAAAAGGTAGGGGGAAGGAAGGGTAAAGGAACAGTGTATGTGTGTGCTATTGAAATTACATTGGTAGCAAGTCAAACATGATTGTTATAGATTTAAGATGTTAAATTTAAATCCCATATGACCGCAAAGAAAATATATGAAAAATATATTCAGAAAAATATGAGAAGGGACTCAAAATGGTATATTACAAAAAATCAAATAAATATTAAAGTAGGCATTAAAGAAAGAATTGAGGGACAAAAAGGGTTTAAGACTTACAAAGATCAAATAACAAAATGGCAGAAGAAAGTCCTGCATTATCAGTAGTTACTTTAAATGTAAGTGGATTAAACTCTACAGTCAAAAGGCACAGATTGGCAAAATGGGTTTTTAAAAAGCATGATAGAACTATATGCTTTTTACAAGAAACTCAACTTAAATTCAAAGACACAAGTAGGCTGAAAGTGAAAGAATGAATAAATATAAATCATGAAAATAGCAACCAAAAGTATGCTGGGGAAACAATACTAATATCTAATAAAATAAACTTTAAGTCAAAAACTGTTACAAGGGACAAAGAAGCTCACTATGTTCTGATAAAGGGGTCAACTGAACAAGAAGTCATAACAATTATAAATATATATGCACCTAATTGTACAGTCCCAAAATATATAAAGCAAATACAAACAGATTTGAAGGAAGAACTAGACAGTTCTACATTAATAATAGGGGACTTAAATATACCCACTTTCATTAATGGATAGAACATCTAGACAGAAGATCAATAAGGAAATAGAAGAATTCAATGAAATTATAAACCAACTAGAACTAACAGAAATACATAGAATGCTTTACCCAAGAGCAGCATACACATCTTTCTCTAGTGCGCATGGATTTTTCTCCATGTCACAAAACAAACCTCAATAAATTAAAAAATATTGAAATCATACAATAAATTTTCCCAACTACAATGAAATGAAGCTAGAAATCAATAACAGAGGGAGAACTGGAAATTTCACAAATATATGGAAATTAAACAATGCACTCTCAAACAACCAATGGGTCAAAGAAGACATCATAAGAGAAATTAGGAAATATCTTGAGGTGAATGAAAATGAAAACTCAACATACCATACTTATGGGATGCAGCAGAGGCAGTGCTGAGAGGGAAATTTATAAATGCTTCCATTAAAAAAAAAGAAGAAAGAACTCATTGGAGATCTAAACTTACAAATGGAGGATCTAGAAGAAAGAAGACCAAAATAAACCCAAAATGAATAGAAGGAAGGGAATAACGAAGTTCAGAATAGAAATAAATGAAATAGAGAATTAAAAAATAATAATAGAGAAAAACAGTGAAACCAAAAGATGGTTCTTTGAAAAGATCAATAAAATCAACAAATGTTTAGGTAGAGTCACAAAGAAAATAAAAAGAGAGAGGACACAAATAAATAAAATCAGAAATTCAATAGGGGACATTATTCATGACCCAACAGAAATAAAAGGATTATAGGAGGATAATATGAACAAATGTATGCCAACATCAGATAACCTAGATGAAAGGGACAAATTCCTAGAAACACACAAACTAACTACATTGACTTAAGAAGAAGTAGAAGATTCCATCAGACTAATAACAAGTTAAAATATTGAATCAGTACTCAAAAACCTCTCCAAAAAGAAAAGCCCAGGACCAGATGTCTTTACTGTTGAATTTTACCAAGCATTCCAAGGAGAATTAACAACCTCATCAAAATTTTGCAAAAAACTGAAGAGGAGAAAACATTCCCTCACTCATTCTAACACCAAAGCCAGATAAAGATACCAAAAGAAGAGAAAATTACAGACCAATACCATTTATGAATACAGATGCAAAAATCCTCAAATCCAAAAGAGCATTAAAATAATTCTACACCGTGGTCAAGTGAGAGTTATCCCAGTTATACAAAGACAGTTGAACATAAAACCAATGCATGTAATACATCACATTAATAGGACAAATGGAAAACACCACGTGATCATCACCATTGACACAGAAAAGGTATTTGACAAACTCCAGCACAACTTCTTGATAAAAAAAAAAGAAAACTAAGAATAGAGGAAACTTCCTCAGCATGATAAATGACAAACATGAAAAACCCATAGCTAATATCCTCTTCTGTGGTGAAAAAGTGAAAGTTTTCCTTTTAAGATCAGGTACAAGATAAGAGTACCTATTGTCACCACTGTTATTCAACACTCTACTGGAAGTTCTAACCCAGGCAATTAGACAAGGAAAAGAAATAGAAGGCATTCAAATTGAAAGGAAGAAGTAAACCTTTCCCTATTTGTAGATGGCATCATCTTATACATAAAAAATCCTGGAAAATCTACAACAAAGCTACTAGAGCTAAAAAACCAATTCAGCCAAGTGGCAGGGTACAAAATCAATATACAACAATCAGTGATATTTCTATACACTAGTAATAAACAATATGAATAAGAAATCAATAAAAAATTCCTTTTATAATAATAACTAAGAGAATCAAATATCCAGGAATAAATATAACTAAGGATGTAAAGGACTTATATACAGAAAACTGAAAAACATTGCTAAAAGCAGAACAATCAATTTACAGATGAAATGCAATCCCACTCAAAATTCCAATAGCCTTCTTTGCAGAAATGGAAAAACTGATCATCTAGTTTATATGGAAGGATAAGTGGCCACGAATAGCCAAAACCATCTTGGAAAAGAACAAAGTTGGTAGGCTCACACTGCCTGATTTGAAAACTTATTATAAAGCTACAGTAATCAAAACAGCATTGTACTGGCACAAGGACAGACATACAGGCTAATGGAATCAAATTGAGAGTTCAGAAGTAAGCCCTTACATCTATGCTTAACTGATCATTGGCAAGGGTGCCAAGTCCTCTCACTAGCAAAGAATCGTCACTTCAATCAATGATGCTGGGAAAACTGGATATCCATAAGCAAAAGAATGAAGGTGGATCCCTACCTTACACCATATACAAAAGTTAACTCAAAATGGATCAAAGACCTAAAGATAAGAACCAAAACTGTAAAATTCCTAGAAGAAAACATGGGGAAGCATCTTCAGGATCTTATGTTAGGCAATGGTTTCCTAAACTTTATACCAAAAGCTCAAACAACAAAAGAAAAAAATAGAGAAATGGAGTTTCATCAAATTAAAAACTTTCGTGCACCATAGGACTTTATCATTAAAGTAAACAGACAACCTATAGAATGGGAGAAAATATTTGGAAACCACATATCCAATAAGGATTTACTATCTTGAATACATAAAGGAATCCTACAATTCAACAACAAAAAGAAAAACAGTCATATTAAAAATGGGTAAAAGACTTGAATAGACATTTCGCCAAAGATATACAAATGGCCAAAAATCACATGAAAAGATACTCAACATCATTAGACGTTAGGGGAATTCAAATCAAACCTACAATGAGATACTGCTTCACAGACACTAGAATGGCTACTATTAAAAAAAAAAAAAAAAAAAAAAAAAAAAAAAAAAAAAAAAAAAACAACCAAAAAAAGGAAACTTACAAGTGTTAGGAAGGATGTGGAGAAATAGGAACATTCATTCATTGTTGGTGGGAATGTAAAAAAGTGCAGCAACTGTAGAAAACAGTTTGGCAGTTCCCCAGAAAGTTAAGTATACGTTTACCATATGACCTGTCAACCCCACTCTTAAGTATATATCCAAAAAAATTGAAAGCAGGGACTAGGACAGATAGAACAGATATTTGTGCACCAATGTTCATAGGGGCATATTTGCAAGCCAAAATACAAAGTAACCCAAGTGTCCATGAACAATGACTGGATAAACAAAATGTGGTTTATACATAACAATGGAATATTAAGCAGCTGTGAAAAGGAACAAAGTTCTGATATATGCTACAACATGGATGAATCTTGAAGACATCATGTTGAGTGAAATTAGCCATACACAAAAGGACAAATACTATATGATCTCACTGATATTAAATAATTAGAATAATCAAATTCATAGAGTATGAATTATAAATACAGGTTGCCTGGCTATAATACAGGTTGCCCGGGCTGGGGTGAGGGCAGGGAATTGGGAATGCTTAATTGGTATATTATTTCTGTTTGAGGTAATAGAAAAAGTTTAGGTAATGGGTGATGGTGATGGTAGGACAATGTGATTATAATGCTACTGAATTATATATTTGAATGTGGCTTAAAGGGGAAATTTTAGGATGTATGTATGTTGCTAGAATAAAAAAAAATTAACAATAGGACTGTACAATGCAAACATTGAACCCTAATGTAAACTATGGACTATAGTTAGTATAATTATACTAGTATTGTTTAATCAATTGTTGCAAAGGTATCACACTACTGAAAAGTGTTTATAACAGGGAAAACCGCATGTGTGAGGGAGGTATGTGGGGACTCTGTATTATCTACAATATTTTTCTGTAAACCTACAACTTCTCTAATAAAGAATTTTAAAGTATATAATAAGATAGCCCAGTGTCAAGAGGATGACACTCCTTCCACACATTTTAGATTCCAGCCTGAGACAGACCAGAGGCTCTTGTCCTCTTGGGTGAGAACTTCAGCAGATTTGATGGAGGCCTTTGGTTGACTGTATTTGGGAATTCATTAGTTTCTTCAGTTTAGAAAATGTTTTATAATATTGATTTACCTCCTTTGCCTGCCTGAGGGCTTGGGGAAATCAATGAATGGGAGCCTCCCCACCTCCCCTACCCATCCTTCAGATCCCCAACACACATTATAAATAAACTAGCAATGAAATTTTGCCCTTCGAGGCTTTTTTTAAAAATTTTTAAATTTTTTTTATCATTTTGGTCATTAAAAATTTTGCTGGCAAGCCCAAGATTTAAATCTATCCTCCCACCTAGAAGGGTGCTTTCGTACTCTCAAAATTGTATTTCCAGTATTAAATGTCCTACAACTGACACATCACAGCACATTTGCATAACTCA
The DNA here is from genome assembly GCA_029593785.1 of Cabassous unicinctus. Taxonomy (NCBI): domain Eukaryota; kingdom Metazoa; phylum Chordata; class Mammalia; order Cingulata; family Chlamyphoridae; genus Cabassous; species Cabassous unicinctus. Next base: position 72,295 of record JAQZBX010000225.1, read on the forward strand.
GAAACACCCAGGTAATAATAATGGAAATAACACAGGAAAACCTCTTTTTTCTCTCTTTGTTCTGATCACTCTAGAATGGACTGAGAGCAGACTTAGTGTGATTGTTTTAAAAGCACCAATCAGCTAGATTGAGAAACTATCCATTTAATTCAGGTGTTGAAATAACTATAAACCTGTTCTTTAAAGAGCATTATTTCTGATGATCAATAATGGCCAGAAATTTCAGCTGTTGTTTTTTTGTTTGTTTGTTTGTTTGTTTTTTAAGTTACTCTGGCTTTACAGATAAGGTTTTAAAAATCTTCCAGCAAGAAACCCACTTTAAAGATATATATCAGTCAAGTTAGTAAAACTAAATTGGTTTTCCATCTCCTCTCTGGGCCAGTTGCCAGAATTAGTCATTTTATTAAGGAGTGCTTTTCACAGTGCTTCTGGTCGACTCCTCTCTATTTTCAGGCATAGGAATGTAATGTTATTATACAGGAGTTAAGACAATGGCTATGATTCAGGCTATTCAAGTTCAAATCCCGGTTTTGCCTCTGACAAGCTTTGGGACTTCAAAAATTGATTAACTTATCCATACCTCAACATCTCTTCTGTTAGAAAGGGACTAAGTGTAGCACCTACCACATAGCCATGCTGAAAGAATTAACAAGATGACGCTGCCCATATAGAAATCTCTTTCTCTGATTTTCAGTGTGTGAGTAGATGTTTGTTGCCTTCTGCATGCGAAAGTTACTTGTAAATAACCCTGGACCTCAAGGAAAACTGGGAAACACAAAATATAAGTTCCCGTAATAGCTCCTTCCTCCAGTAATAATGACCTTGTGCCAGTCTTTGTGTGCCTCAATTTCCCCATTTGGAAAATGAGAATGGTTGCTAATTAGATGAGATCTTCTTTATGGGCCCTTCAGAAATATCATACCAAGTTGTTGCTGTTAAGTGGGGTGGAAATAAAACTTTATGCAATGTTTCTGAGCCTGAATATTAAATACAACTGCAAGAAGAATCTTTGAGCCAGAAAAAAAAGGTTATTCCATGTTCAAAAGACTTTTCTAAAACAAATGTTATTAATTTAGTCATAAATCAACAATGAACTTTCCTAATTAACATATTTGTCAAAAACTATTCTACCAATATAGAACAATGTACCAACTGAGAATTGAATAATTCCATTAAAAGCAAAAAAATAAAAAAATTAAAAATTAAAAGGAGGCTTTGTCAGTCTGTATGGCATTGTAAGGATAAATGCAAGATAATCCTGTTATACCTTTTATGTATAAAAAGTAGTTTGGACTCCTCAGGATTGGGGCAAGAGCTATGGACTAGAGTGGACTTAATGGTATTCTGTGGTAGACATAATGTGATTCAAGCAATGGAAGAAATTACAAAGTGAAGTGGAGCCAGTGCCCACTGGATGCTTTGGGGGCAGGGAAGGGAAAAGCAGTTGTTATACAGGTGATTTTTCAGGACTTGGGAATTATCCGGAGTGACATTACAATGACAGATATAGGCCATTTTACATCAGCATATACCATGCAGAACTATGTGGGAGAGAGTGTGGTCTACAATGTGAACTATGGTCCATGTTTAGTGGCAAAGCCCCAGGATGTGTATATACATTTCTGGTGATGTGCCACACTAATGAAAGATATTTATGTGGGAGATTGTGGGAGGTATGGGAGGTGGGGAACATGGGAATCCCTGTAATTTTTGCGTAACATTTATGTAATCTAAGCATCTTTTAAAATATATATTTTAAAAAAGTAGTTTGGAGAGCTGACCACCATTTTGGACCTCTTGAATTTAGGCAACCTCAACTTGAGAGCCATTTGCTTATAAAACCCTGAGTCAGCGCTGATAAAGCAATAATAGCTGGCCCACAATTGTATAAGTAATAATGATATTACTAATCATTTACAAGAGCCCACTTGGGACTTCGGAAATAACCTCAAAGCAATTAACTAATGACCTACCTTTGATTATATCTCCAGCTTTGAAAGCAAAAGGTTAGAGTTCATATGCCAAACTGATGTTGAGAGAGTGACATAGCCCTATGGCCAGCTCTCTTCCTGAGTAGGGCACATAACTCCTACCTGCTTAATCTCCCTTCTGAGAGCACTTCCAGAAGATGGTAATCTTTATAGCCTTTTAACATTTTTATAACGTCTTTTTTCATTCTAATTAAAAAACCAATACAAGAGCAACACAGAGCACTTGGAAACTATGAACAGCACAAAGAAAAAGATGTTATCCACAACATGCCCCCCACTAAATTACTTTTAACATTTTTGTGTTTGTCTCTCCAATTTTTTCTATATATAAATGTATAGTATGTTACTCAAAAATCAACAAAATTTTAATACTATTGTTTCACCTGTATTTTTCAATCACAACATAGTGTGAGCATATTTCCATAACAATAAATGCATCATATGTATGTACATTTTATTTAACTAATTCTTTTCTGTTGAGCATTTAAGCATCACAAATGTTTCACTACCATGAATAATACTAGGAGTATGTTATTCATTCATTTAATGGGCATCCTTTCACATCTAAAAAATCTCTTCCCATATAGGTACTTACATTGATACGGTAAAATTTTAGAAAGGGAATCAATGTTGACATTGAAACATATACATGTTTCGAAGCATATTCCTGAAAATTGCCCCAGAAATATTGTTTTAATTTTTATTCTTTCTGGAAATACTTTTTGGTGTACCACCCACAACCCAAGGATTACCAATTTTAAAAATCTTTCAAAAATTGATGAGTGAAAATGTATCTCTTAATATTTCCACATTCATTTCTTTGATTACTAATCAAGTTGAACATTTCTCATGTGGTAGTTGGTGATTTGTAGTATCTTTCATTGAATTGCAAAGTATGTCCTTTGAACATTTTTCTGCCAAGATATTAACCTTTTCCTTATTGATTTCCTGATTGATTTCCTTATTGACATGGTTTATTTTATTGTCATTTTAACATAGCTATCCCTACAGGTTGGTAGATACAAAGCTAACTCATCTTTTATAACGAGTGTGTTCAAAACACTTTTTCTGTATATACACAAAGTGAATACTTTTACATAAATCGAATCATATTATGCAGATGAGGTTTATAATGAAATCTTTTTCAGTTTTGCTTGTCTTCCCTCTCACCATTCCCCATATCTATACACATCTTCACCCACGACACACACCATGCTCAACCACGTTAACAATCTAGGATGTATCTTTTGTATTTTTCTCCAATTTTACAGTTATATTTCAACATACATATAGATACACAAACTTATACATATACAGGGTTTTGTCATTTACTGTTTCATAAAAGTGAAATGATATTAAACACTCTTTTCTGCCTCTTATTTTTCTCACTCAAGGATAACTCACAAAAATCCTGCCAAGGTAATTGGTATAATTCTAATTCATTCCTTTTAATAACTGCATAACATTCCCTGGGGTGATTCATTCAGCCTTTCCCCTGTTTTGTTTCTAAGCTTTTGAACCTGTGAAAGGGGTTGCAATAAACATCTTTGAACAGTTATGCTTACTTGTGGGTGCTTTTATTTTGATGGGATGGATTCCCACAAAGGGTATTGCTGAGTCAAAGGCTACGTTCAATTTATTTTCATTTTAATGGATGCTAACAGATTGCTTTCTAAAAAGGCTTCTAACAATTCATAGTTCCTCTGGCAATATATGAGAGTTTCCTCATATCTGCACTAAGAATAGGTATAATAGCCCTTTTCAATTTTCATAAGTCTGAAGAGTGGAAACATATCACTGACCATTACTGAATTCAGATGACATTTGGATTTCACTTCTCTGAATGACAGCTCAGTCCCTGGTCCATTTTTCCCCATTTTTTTTGTGCCAATTTGTATAATTCTTTGTATACTATAGATTTTAATCCTTTGTCAACTGAATTGCAAATAATTTTTTTCCCAGAGCACAACTTGTCCGTATACTTATTTATGGCAGTGCTTCTCAAATTGTCTGTGGTGAAGGAACAGTAATTTAAAATTTCCATCCATGGTAGATCAATACTTTCATAAAATACAAAATCACACACTTGGGAGTCATGGCAATCTTAAATTGCTGTAAAAATTTTTAAGTGCCTGCTTTCAGTTTCTATGCTTATCTAGGCATGGTTGGTGGCAAACTCTAGATTGCCTCTGGTCCACTGGCCACACATTGTCATGCTGGCTTATACCATCTTTTTTTTTTTTCCTTTTCCCAATCGAAAATGTTCACTTTTTTTGTATTCAGACATATTTTCTTCTCTATTTTCTGGGTTTCCTCGCTTGCCTAAGAAGAATGTTTAAGACTTTTTTCTAAGAACTCTATTTTTCTAAGAACAATTATTCCATTTAAATCTCCATATCATGTAGATTTTTTTTTAAATTTTATTATATCCTTTGCCTTTTTTGTCTAGCTATTTTTAATGGCTTGAGACAGGAGTCCAGTGCTATTTTTCGTTCAGATGTGCTGCCACGTTAACTTTCTCAGTGGAAGATGTTGTGGTTTGGCTAACTCTCACCTTGCCTTCTTATAACATGGATTTTGGAAAGCTTAAAGTCCTCTGTTTCCTAACTCTTTTGTACTATGGTTCCACATGTAATGTACACAGCACCAAGCAAACACACTCAAGCAAGTGTTGGAGCGGAGAAGACAGCATGATAAGTAGCTGCACACAGGGATATTCACTCTCCAGTTAAGCACAATGAAGTAGATATTTTGTTCTCTCTTAAACTGTGAGGGGTTTCTCGAGTTCTTATTTCATAAATGCCCAGCAATAAGAGTAGTATCGATGGAACTTCTGCTTAGAAAATCTCAGGTTTGCTTGAACCTTCTTCCTGTCTGCATAGCATCCAACCATTATTTCCTCTTCCTAGACAGTTTCTAGGAGCAACCTAACCCATCTTCATAAATCCTTTTCATTTAAACTAACTAGAGTGAATTACATTGTCTGCAACAAAAAACCTTGACAAAACAGTCATATATTAAATCATCTTATATATTGAAATACTTTACTGCATTCACTCTTTTGTTTCATTGGTCCATTTTAAATTGATCAATATCAATATACTTATATCAATAACATACTGCTCTTGTATGAATTTGTAGTATGTTCTGAGATATGCTTATCATTTTTTCTTGTTTTTCTCAGGAATTTATACTTTAATTTGAACTTTAAGATAAGTCAACCACCTCAGGCCAACAAATAGAAAAAGAAACATAAACACAATCACCACTGGAGCAAAACTAAGAGACTTCCTTAAACCCTAAGTCACAATATACGAGGATGATGAAGAAATGGAAAACGGCTTAGAAAATTCAAACCCAGGTGCTCACAGCACCTTGAAGAGCCTTAAGAAAAAAAAAAAAAAAAAAAAAAAAAAAAAAAAAACAGAAAGAAATTGGAGGCACCAGGATCTGCTAAAGATTGTGGGGATTATAAAAATATGAGGCTTGTGGAAACATGCATAAGAAATTAAGCTCCCAAATACCATGCCCACTCCACACAGTTAGGCAACCATCTCATCGCTTCTCCTTCAGGAAGTGGGAGATATAGTCTCTGGAGAAAATGAACTACAGAAGATTTGGACTCCTGGCCACCAGGCATAGAAGACAGTAGAGGTGAAGTTCTAGGGAAGGAGTCAGCAAACTTTCTGTAACTATCCAGATAGCAAGTATCTTAGGCTTTATGGGATAAACACTCTCTGCCGCAGCTACTCAACTTTGACTTTGTAGCACAAAAACAGCCATAGACAATATGTAAACAAATAGATGTGGCTGCATTCCAATAAAACTTTATTTATAAAAGCAGGTGGTGGGCTGGATTTGGACAATGAGCCATAGTTGACCAAACTCTGACCAAACCCTGAACAAGAAGACTCCCAGGCCCCTTCCTCTGGCCAGTATTTAATCACCACACCACTCTGTACCCTACCCCTCATCCCCTGCTCCATAGAAAGTAAATTAATATATTAGAAGATTCTTCTCTCAAGAAATAAAGAAATCTAATAGAAAACATCAACAAATACTGATATTTAGAGTCACAGATTAAAAAATCCTACTTGTCCAACAGTGAAGCTCGCTACTTACCAAACCCAGCTTGACCCAGTGAGCTGGGTTGAAAGAGGGTGAGCCCCAAGGGGCTCTCATTTCTGGCACCAAACACTCAGCCTCACTTTCAAATATGAACAGACAACAAAGGATTCCCAAACATTTGAAGAAACATTCCACCATAACAGATGAGGTCAAAACAATCAAACAGAAAATAGAGACAATATAGGGAATAAAAGACAACTTCAGAGAAACTTTAATTACTATCATGAGAGAGATCCATTTGTTCATTAAACAAATATTTATTGAGTACCTATGATGTGTCAAACATTTTTCTACATGCAAGGGATATAGTTAACCAAAATAGACTTGACTATTTTGCTTGACTTTAGGTAACTTTCATCTCAAGAGGAGACAAAAGAAAATATCATATCCATACAACAAACTAAGAATGCTATTTTCAAAAAGAATAGTTATAGGACAAAAAAAGATATATTGATGATTAAAACTTTGACCACTAAAATTATTTAAATTTAGCAAATGAGTTTGAAAATAAAGTGGGAAATCTCCCCAAAAAGTAGAAGAAGAAAGAAATTAAAAGGAAAAAATTATTGAATAGAAAATTAGAGGGTTCATCCTGGAGATCTAACAATCAACAGAAAGGAATTCTAAGAAAAGAAAACAGAGAATACAAAAAGGAAGGAATTTTCATATCAAAAATTCATAAAATTCTCCAGAGCTGAAAGACAGACACAAGTCTCCAAATTTAAAAGCCCCTCAAATTACTCATACAATAAGTGAAAATTATCCACATCAAGGCACATTTCTGTGAAATTTAAAAATTCCATAAATCCTAAGGATTCTCAGAGAAGGGAGGGAAATGTCACATTCAAAGATTTGGGAATAAAAATCACATCAGATTTTTCAAATGCAATAATGGAAGTTAGAAAACAATGGAAAAAGATCTTCAATTTTTTTATTGAAAACTATTTTCAACTTAGAATTCCACACTCAGCCAAAATATCAATTGAATATAAAAGAACATCTCAGACATTTTCAGAGACTAAAATAAGCAGAAAAATAAATAAATAAACTTTATTTTTCTCTTTCTAAGGAAACTACTAGAATATATACTGCATCAAAAAAATGAAAGGTATGAGCTAGGATGGAGGGGATCCAAAATTGGAAAGACAGATAAAGGCAAGTCCCAAGATATTGATGAAAAAAGGTTGGAGAAGGGCATCTGGGCAAATAACTAAAGAATCTTCAATTCATTTTAGGGCATGAGGATGGATGGCTTCAGGAAGAATGTCCTCAGGAAAAGGAACAAGGAACAGACATATTATTTAACAGTTTTTATTTTTCACAAGGAAATTTATGAGACATTGTACAGAACTTTAGAAAATGTTAAAAGACCATCACAGGTTGCAGGAAAACTTTTCAAATAAAAACAGGCAATTATTAATTATAAGCAAAACAAAAATTTGTACAGGAAAAGAAATATAATCATAGTTAAATACTCAGCTTAGAAGTCAACAATATTTACATAGTTATAATAATGAAAATACTGAACATGGGTTTTTATCAACTTTACTGAGGTATAATTTAATATAAAAAGCTGCATTCATTTAAATTATTTGATTTGATGAGTTTTAACAGATGATTACACTAACAATTAATAGAAACCACTGCTATACTTTCTATCACTATCAAAAGACTCCTTATACCCTTTTGCAGTCCATCAACCTATCACTCCAAGCCTCAGGAACAACCTATCTGTTTTTTTAAACCATAGATTAGTTTGCATTTTCTAAAATTTTATACAAATAGAATCATACAGTACATACTCTTTCAACTCAACCATTCCACTCTTAGGCGCCTAAGAAAAAAGAAAACATATGTACCCAAAAACACTTTTATACAATGTTCATAGTAGCTTTATTTACCATACGATAAAAGCAATCTAAATATCCATTAACAGAAGGTATAATAAAATGTGCTGTGTCCATAAAATGGGATATTACTCAGCAATCAAACAGAACAACAGAAAAATGAATGACCAACTAACCAAATGTTTGATTGTTATGTAACCATTTTATCATCAAAAATAATTTTACTCCCTTTTCTAATGTTTATACCATTATTTCATTCCTTTTTTTATTGAATTCATTAGAACATTCCAAACAGAGTTCAATAATAATGCTGGTAGCAGGCATTCCTATCTAATTTCTGATTTTAATTGAAATGGTTTATTATTTCTCTATTTATAAACATGCTTGCTGTTGGTTTGCAAGAAATTGGTCTGGATTATATTTGTTATACAAAAGTCACTTTATTCTATTAATATTTCACTTGGACTTTTATTAAAAATAGATGCTAAATGGTTTTTCATCATTTATTGATATGCTCAATGTTGTTTTCTCTTCTTAATGTGTTTATTTAGTACATAAAATTGATGGATTTCCTAATATGGAACCTAGAATAAACTTCACTTGATCATTTTTTGATGCATTGCAGGGTCCTATTTTCTAGTACTTATTTAACACTTTTGCATCTATATTCATCAATGAGATTGAACTAGTTTCTTCTCTTGTGACATCTTTTAAGGTTTTCATATTGTATTTATTCTGGCTACATGCAATGAGTTGAGATGGTTTCTACCATTTTCTATGATCTGGAATTTTTAAATTAATTCTTCAATTACCTCTTCTTTAAAAGTTAGAAAGAATTCAGTTGTGATACACTCTCATCCCAATGCCTTTCCTAATGGAACGTCTAATCTCACTTATTGGAAATTAGTCTAGTGAAATTTTCTACTTCTTGGGTCAAGTTTGATGAATTATATTAGGGAATCATCCCTTTCTATAGATTTCTTAAATGTATGCTAGAGTTGGGTATAGAATTTTCCCTGAAATTTAAATTTCTTCTGTATCTGCATTATAGCTGCTTTCTTTTTTTTTAATGCTGTATATTTTTACTCTCACTCTTTTCTATAATCAGGCTCAAAGGGTTGATTTATTTTGTTGGTCTTTTCAAAGATCCAGCTTTTGAATTTGTTTATTCTTCCTGCTATTTGTTTCCTATTTTAATATATATGTTTGTCAAACACATGAATGGTGCTCATTAGCAGGTAAGTTGCTGTTAGAGGTTCTTGGGAGAAAATATGTTGAGTGACAAGAGAGGAAGACTCTTAAGAACACCGATATTTGAGGGTTAGACAGAGAGAAAAAAACAAAGAAGATTGAGAAGAAGTAATCTGATAAGTAGAAGAAAAACCAGAAAAGTACAGTGTCACAGAAGCAACACCTTGTCAACTGTGTGGAATGTTGCCCAGAGAGGATTCCTTGCCTAAGCACTTAGGAGAATCTTTTGACATTAGCTACAAATAGGTTTTGGGTGACCTTTTCAAGAGCAGTTTCATGGGCTGATAGGAGAAAACAAACAAACAAAAAACAAATTTCAATGTTTAGAAGACTGAGAGCAAAGTGAGATGTAAAGATAGCAATTACAGATAACTCTTAAAAGAGCTTTATCTGAAAGTCAAGAATGGAGAAGGGACAGTAGCTCAGAGAAGGCGTGGGAGAGACAGAAGATTTTATAAGGAGGTGAAAGCCTCAAGCAGATATAAATGTTGACATGAAGCAGCCAGTAAAGGGCTGGGAGAAAATCTAGTCCAGAGCACATATGCAGGTGTTAGACTTATATATGAAAAGAGGTGCCTCTTCTCTTATTACAAGACAGGAGGATAGGGTTGTCTGCGGATGAAGGTAGATGAACGTGCTTTTGTAGATGTGATGAATGGAAGTTTTGGAAACTTTATGGCTTCTATTTTCTTTATGAAGTATGTGGCAGTCTCTTTTTGCTGAGAATCAGGTGAGGGAAATGGTATGGTTAGAGAAAGTAGAGAAGCTTTAAAATAGCCTTAGTAGATTTTGGGAGGAAGAGGTAATTTGGAAAATGTAGACTTTTCCGGCAGCACTGAGAGCCTAGTTGACGGTGGAGACTACACAATCATAACACCAAGTGTAGGGATGCAGATACACAGATGTATGGACCCAGGGTGGCCTCTTTGGGGGATCGCAGTTCAAGGGCACAGGGGCCATGTATTGATAAAAGAGAAGTGAAGTCGTAGACCACAGAATCTAAGCTTGAAAAAAGAGATTTAATGGCAAGACAGGACAATATATGTGGAAGAATTAAAACTTATGAAGAGGGCAAAGCCTCTTCAGGCAGAGTAGGAGTAATTGAGAGAAGAAGGTGATGAGGTTGTAGACTGAGGGAAGAATTCAGAGGTGGAACAGTCCTGGGTGATAATTAACTTGTGTTTGCCAGGAGATTCTCACAGCACTTCCAGCTAGGTCCCATCCCCTAACCCATGGAGCCCCTAACCCTTGCTATAGGAGGAAAAGAAATAAGCCTATATTGGAGTTATTGGGACAAACTCTCTTTCCACATTGGAGGCTGGAGGAGTGAAGAAACATGGGGTCTCTTTCCTTTTACCTAGGAGCAAGTCTTCCTGGACAGCATTGGGATAGGCAGCCTCTACCAGAACTACGTTAGACACAGAGCAAGTTAGAGATAGGAAGGACAAGGGACTGAAAGGGGGTTTTTGACACATGAACCATGTTTTCTTTTTCTTTAATAATTTAGAAACTACCCATCTTGGCTTTATTTTATGCTAGTTATTATTAAATTGTATAAAAGAGAGAGGCATACATATATGTGTGTGTGCATGTAGGTGTGTGTATATATAAAATTCTATATTATAGTTTATTAATATACTATTTTGTTATATATATCATATATATATTCTTTGCAAAGATTCTATGCAACGGTCAGTCTAGTTTTATGCACAGGAAAAAGACTAAATGAATATGTAAAAATTGATAGTGGGGAATGAAATTTTTCTTCTCTACATTTTCACTAGTAATCATGTACTCATTTATAATTAGAAAGGAATCAATAGAATTTATTTTTAAAGTCACTGTATATGATCAAATATTTTTCTAACAACCCATTTAAAGAAAAATGATATTATGGTCTCTTTCCTTTGCATTTGAGGAGAGCTTTTCAAATATGTCTTCCACATTCCTGATTTGATTTTCTGTAGAATCAATTCTGCTTTGAATGGATTTTTTAAATTCCATTAGAGCATATGTACTTACTTGGAGTTCTTTTCTCATCTAATTTCTTTTTAATTTCTGCTTGGTCTCAACCTGTTTGTTCTCTAATCTGCTCAAGTATCTTATTATTTCATCTTTCATCTCATTTGCTACATTCCACATTTCCTTGATGTTTGAGAGTACAAAGCACATGCTGCTGAATAGTTTCTTCTCTTTATTGCAGTAATATTTTAAAATAATATTTTCTCCTGCCTCTTTTTTCCTTTATGGTATAGAATCTTTTCATAGGCTTTATATTGGTTTGCACTTAACTTCCCCATTTTTAAATAATGGGAGATACATTAAGAACTATTTATTCCAAAATAGAATGTTCTTCACACTGTCTGCTTGGATGCTGTTAATATCAGGATCTGGGGGCTGAGACTATATTCTTGAGCTAGTTCAGGGATCCAACACCCTGGGAAGAATGGAGAAGAAGAGCCTGGGGTCAGAGGAGCCTCAGCTCTGCAGGGTGGTGAAGTCCCTGTGCTAGGAACCAGACTTAGTATAGCTCAACTTTCTTTCACTGCTTTTGGAAGATGTCCTAACCCAATGGTGAGAAGACTCTCCATTCACCATTCTCAACAACTTCTAGCAGCCCTTGAACCATAGGCCTCAAGACAAAATTACCTCTAATTTCCTCTGGTTACTTTCCTGATGCTGCCCCCCACCACCTCAAAGAAGAAATCCACTTCAAGAAGAGTGTGGCCCTCTGTCACTGTTGGGAGCTTTGCAAGGTGCAGATGCCTGCGCCCCTGGACCAGGAACCCTGAGATCTGCCCTTCTTATTGTTCTGGGACTGTCATCCCTGTATCTCTTCTGCTCAGTGGCTGTTAAACAGTTGTCCACGAGCTCAGTCTGCAACAACATAAAGGATTCTAAGAGAATCCTCTTAGATTACTGGTCGTGTGCCCTGCTTTCACTTCCACCCTTCACCCCTCCAAATGAAGGGCTGTTCATGGAGTTTAGGATCCTTCGTTTCTGTCACTTATCAAACCCTCTTGAGCTGCTTCAATCTAAACCCATCAGTCCTCTATGTAGGAGACCCCACTTTAAGTTTCTAACATTTGAATCACACTCTTCCAGTTTTTAGTAAGGATGCAGGTACGGTGCTATTTTTACTATTTTTAAATGGTCAGTGCATATAAGGTATTTTCATTAATTGGACTGACACAAATCATAAAGTGAGTAAAGTTAAATTCTCTCTTTGATAAATAAGTTGGGTCTCTTTTCATTTCCTGCATTTTCTGAAGGCAGTGGTCTTGTTACTATCACTTTAAGTCTGGGGCACAATAAGCCCAGGTATCAAATTTTTAATCTGATTTTCCATACTTTTCATCAGGGAGCTGCTGATACCTTTTAAACCCACAGGTCAGGAATGTGGTGGATGCCCTTTCTCACCAACTGTTTTAAGGGAAGAGGTTGAGTTTTCATGAGTTCAGCTGGCAGGTAGAATATCTGGCACTAGGTCAAGTAGTCTTTTATCTAGATAGTGAACATTTGAAAGAATGTGATACAAATATATGGCTTTTATTAAAGAATGTGCTCATCCCTGGTCTTTTCCCCAATGTTCACCTTTTTTAAAAAAAAAATTTTGAGGGAATATTATGCCATTGGACATTTTGAAATTTGGCCTGCAATTCTGATGTTATTGTAATAGCAACACTTAATTGTGGAAACCACTTATATATTTCTTTGATTAAGCCAGTAAATATTTATAAAGTACTGACTTATTTTTTTCCTTCACATCCAGGAGAAGAATTGTTTCTCTTTCAATATGAAATATTCTATCAAATGATATCAATTTAGAGTTCCAACTGTACAGTAAAACTTTTGAAAATCAATGAATGATAGAAGAGAATCTTAAATGGTGCAAGACATTAACGATCATCTAATCGACTACACATACATTCATCTTTTTCCTTTAGTAACAAACAGCCACCACTCTAGCCCTAGACTTCTACCACAACAGTGCATGCCCTCTGATTAGCTCTCTGGTCTACCGTTGCTTAATCTAAGGAACAAAAGAATTAAGGGTAGGAAAGACAGCTAAGTGCCCATTACTCTTTTCCTTTGTACAATTCCCACCCTCTCCTAGGAAAGAATTGTCCCCCCTACTGGTTTTGCTAATATCTTCAGAAAACCATCCCCAAAATACTTCTTCCTTGAATGAAATCCAGACATCCAGGCCTTTGGTAGCTATGTAATACCTGTTTCAATGAGTTCTGGCTCTAGATTTATTCCACATTTACAAATATCATCTAGATCTCCCCAAAACAAGACCAATGTAGGCATACTCATGGTGCCCTATTAATAGTAAGAACCTTTACTTCGTTGGCTTTTATCAACACCTGAAATTATAATTTCTTTAGAGCTTTGCTACTCAAAGCATTAGCATCACCTGGGAGCTTCATAGAAATGGGGAAGCTCAGGCCCCACCCCAGGCCGACCAAATCAAACTCTACATTTAAAGAAATCCCAAGTGTACACTAAAGTTCAAGGAGTGTATTGAAACTGCTCTCGTTTTCTGCCCAGACATCTTCATTTACTACTCCAGAAACATCTCACAGGTTCTCACAAACATGTCACATCATCTATCATGTGGTATCTGCCATTTCTTTCTCTTCCATCTTGACACAACTCTTTGGTGTTGTATGTGGCTGAGCCTGCCACTGCTTCAGGGAGGTCATGAAGGCAACTACCCCTCTTGCCCACTGGCAAGCCACTTGCTACTGGGAGATGCCACCTGAATCTGATCACTCAAGTGTCCTATCTATTCATGCAGATTGGTCATGCCCTTAAGATTTGAAGAATCGCTGGCCCTCTAAGGGCTGTCTTCCAGCCCAAAAAGGAAGAATCCTTGTCATCCTATTTATTATGCAAATGGACAAACAGTGCTGTTGCACCCCCAGTGTCTTATAATTTTTTAGTGAAAGTGCGTCTTTCAAATTTTACTTGCAGCTCACCTTCTGCCTGAGATTGGGACAAAAATCCAAGTTAGGCTGACAGGTTGTGGTCTTGGGGAGCCATGGGCCAAGCACAATTTTCTAATTCATTTTTCATGCATTCATTCCTTTATCTGTTCAAAAGAAATGCTTATTGAATGACCATTTTATGCTAGACATTGTGGTAGACCCTGATAATATAGCATCTTCCCTCCTAAGACTTTGAAATTGGGTCAAACTTGTGCTCTTGACTGTCTGTGCTCTCAGATGAATTTTCTGCCAGAAGTCTTCTCAGCCCCTTATGCAAAACAGATTCCAAGAAATAGAGTCAAGACAGTAGACAGAACACTCTAATTGTTTGTTGAGTGACACAACAAGAAAGTGATTATTGCTATCTGTAATTGTCTTAATTTGCTAGGCCTGCTATGACAAATACCACACAGAGGGTTGACTTGAACAATAGGAATTTATTGTCTCATGGTTTTGAAGTTTAGAAGTCCAACATCAGGTATTGACAGGACTTTTTTTCTCCTAGAATCTGAAGTGTTCCGTCAATACTCCATTACCTGGCAATCTTTCTCTCTTTTGTTCTTCTAATTTCCACTGACTTCTGGCTTCTACTGACTTCTAGCATCTTCTGACTTCTGTGCCCAAATTTTCCCTCCTTGTAGGACTCCAGTCATGCAGATTAAGGCCCACCCTGATTCAATTTGGCTTCATCTAAATAGGATCTTTGAAGATCCTTTTCACAAAAGAGTCCACTCCTTAATTAATAAAAACACCTTCAAAGGATCTATTTACAAATGGGCTCATACACACAGGACTGGGGTTTAAGACTTGAACATGTCTTTGTGGGAGACGTGATTCAATCCCCAATAGTCATCTATCCATCTATCTCACAACATCGTCCATTAGGCTCTAAGTTCTCTCAGGAAAGGGATTATATGTTCATCAAATAGCTATCTATAAAGCAGTATTTTTTGAAACTGTAAGTTTTCAAGGCAATAGGAGAATATCTCTTAAAGTGTGTTCTTGGACCTACTGAATTATATCATCTGAGATTATTAATTTTTTAATCCTGAAATATTTAAATCCTGCATTAAAATCACCAGGGATGCTTGAAATGCAAATTCCTGGACTGAACCCTAATCCTTCTAATTCTGAATCTGGGATTATCCTGGATCATTTTAAAAGAACTTGTGGATTCCAAGGTATATTGACGTCCTAGGGACTCGATGGAATCCCTTAAGATTGCTTTGCTTGGAGAAAGAAAGAGCTTTTTCCCCACACCACACCATTCCCCCAACCAGTCTTTCATGTCTATACCTGTTTACATATTGGGCATCTACAGAAATTTTATTTTGAATAAGAATTGTGGCATTGCTCAAAGGAAAATCTTGATAATAATTGCTCTCATGCATCCAGCACTGACACAAGAACACAGTATGGGATGACAGGAGAGATGGGGAGAAGTAACTAAATCTTTAGGAAGGCAAAGCAAAACAGACTTGGGGGCAAGTGAAGTAAGGAGCATGGGATCCAGAGGAGTGTGTCCATTTCTCAGTGGAGGAAACAAGAGCCAATGTTTGCAGCCCTCTAAGGTCAGGATCTCTAGTGGGTCGAATTGCATCCTCCCCAAAAAGATATGCCCAAGTCCTAACCCCTGGAACCTGGGAAGGTGGCCTTATTTGGAAACAGGGTCTTTGCAGATGTACGTAAGTTAAGAATCTCAAGATGAGATCATTCTGGATTTGGGGTGAGCTTTAAATCCAATGACCAGAGTCCCTATAAAGGAAAGGAGAGGGAGATTTGAGACACAGAGGGGAAAGTCATGTGAAGATGGAACAGAGATGGGAGGGATATGGCTACAAGCCAAGGAATGCCAAGGACGGCCAGCAGAGGCTAGGAGAGAAGCACGGAATGGATTCGTCCTCTGAGCCTCCAGAAAGAAACAACCCTGCCAACACCTTGATTTTGGATGTCTGGCCTTCCAAAGAGAGAATAATTTTCTATTGTGTTAAATCCATCAGGTGTGTGGTAATTTGTTACAGCAGCCACAGAAAGCTAATATAAGGTCCAAATGCTTTAGCCAAGTAGCAAGGTCAGAGAATTCTGGAAGCCTCTAAGGCAGACAGAGCTGCAAAAACCACATTAAGGTGCAGCTGGGTCCCTCTTGAAGGTCTGTGACCTCTACCCCATAACTGTGCCTCCACTGCCCTTAAAGGAATTGTGCCCAGTCGTCACCAAAGCCCCATCCGAGCTGAGAGTAGGAACATTAAGGGAAAAGTAAGCCAATTTTTTCCCTCCTCTGGGCCTTATCATCCTCATCCATAAAGCATAGGAGATGGACAAAGTGTCTTCCAATATTGCTGCCAGGGGCCTCATCCTAAACCTATGGAACAGTACCCAGCCCATCACTGGGACTTGAGCATCCATTGTTCCAATGTATTTTTAGATAAAAAGATACTTAGGAGTCCATGTAAATTAGAATAATAAATAATAACTGGCCAGTCTCCTTTGTAAAAGCAGCATATTAAAGATAAAGCAATGCTTGTAATCTTGCCCCCTAAATGATTCTTCTACAAAACAAATAAGTGACTTCAAAGAAATGGCAGGGGCTGGGGACTGCCTTGAATCTCATGCAGAGGCTTCCTGCCTATAGGGGAAAGGTGGAGAAATTGGTCACATTCATTGCCAATTTCAGATCATCTTCAAGACCAAGGGGCAGCACTCTGCATGAGCAAGCTCAAGTACAGACAGAACCAGGTCAAGGAAGAGCCAGACAGATTTCTGTTTAGTATCACAGCAAGTCCGGAGGAACCATTTTCATGGAAATTTCTTGGAGTCCAAGCTGGATTCCAGGGCAACTTTATGAGGTGCTACTATAAGATAATGAATGGATTTTTACTAAATATTCCAGGACTTACAGAAGCAAGAATTGAAAATACCCCTTGAAACTGCCCCCAGAGCCTGTGGCAGATCTTAATCCTCTACGTGGAATGTGAGATTTGGAAACAGGCAAGAGACATTCAGAGCCAAAAGAGGTGAATCGGGTCAGTGCCCAAGTTTGGCATTTAGGGTCAAAAAGAGGAGAATTTTCTCTATAATGAGGATATATGCCTTTTAGGATAAATCAAAGTTAATTTTAAAGAAACCAGAGTGATTTTCTTGTGTGACTCAAATTGGCCTCAAAAGCAATGCGCCAAGAGAAAATAAAATGGCTTGTAGCAATGGCAGCACTATTAAAAGTCATATGCCGCTGAGCACAGTGGGCCTTTTGCAGGAAACAACCCTCACTAGACATGCTGGCATTTCTAGTAGTTTCTAAGTAAACCCTTGGAAAGAACACCCTGTTCAGAGACGTTCTACCACCAGCATCACTCCCATGAGGCACCACCTTTTAAATTTTCAGTGGTTTACTGCTGCCTCAAGTAGCTCAAAACACAACCCTCCTGACTCCCCACAAAGACCCCAGTATAATCCCCATGCTCAGGAGGGGCAGAGAGACTGAGAGGGGAGCCAGGAAATCAGTTTGGCTTCCTAAGGTGAAGGAGCAGGAAAACAAATATTCGTGAGCAACAGCCTTCTTCTTAGTCCCTTCTCCCTACTCTAGCATCCCTGCACTCAAACCCACATGCTGTCAGAACAAGCTTGCAAGAATCAGGCCATATCCTTGACTAGCGAGTTCAAAGTTTTTACTGGCCTCGTTACCTCTTCAAGATAAAATGTGAATCCACTTACAGGCCACACAAAACCTTTCACATGCTGGTCCCTGCCCAGCTGCTGCTCTGTCTGTCCTGGTCACCTGCTACCCCCGCATACTTTATATTACAGCAATACTGAGCTACTACAATTTCCTTTTGAATCTCTCTCTCTCTCTCTATCAATGGCCTTGCCCTCTACCCAGAGATATTCTAGGGAAATTATCTTCTCATTATTGGTCTTGTGGGTAGTAGGGGAGGGAAGTTGAATGATTTCTATATCAGGGTCAGTTTGGGTATAGCACTAGAGGCTAGATGCCATTGGATAGACTGTGTCCTGGTTTCATCTCAGCCTGAACTCACTGCTAAAACCTATCATAGAATTGCTGCCACCCTCCCAACATTCTTCACATGGGGCCTGGGGACTCAGAAGCAAAGTTCTAGCAAAAGGTCTAAGTCCAGGAAGATACTTATGGACATATCACCTGGACACAGTCACCTGGACAATTCACCAAGGTAATGGCTGGTACTCCAGGATTTTAACACCAGTTACATATTTAAGTCAGTTGGGAAAATTAAAATAAAATTTAAAGCCAATGAAATCAGTATCTCTGAAGTTTGGTCTGAGAATCAATTATATATATTTTTAAAGCCCCCAGGGGAATTCACATGTGTGGCCACGGTGAGACCTGCACCATTTCCTCAACTTCCCCCTTTCCAGGCTCCTTTTCTCACCTTTTCATTGCCCCAACACTTCCCCTCTGCTTCACCCATCCTTCTGTGACAGAGCCTTCTGCACACATCATAATCGTCCAGTGGAAATGGAACTAGAGACTGAACCAGGGTTATACCATGGGTAGGAGTCTAGGCTCTAGAAACACCATTTGGCCATGTTCAGTATGAAGCACTACCAGATAAAGAATCTCCTTGCTTTCTCCCTACCTGTCTGGTAATCTTTGGAAGGAATTGGGTGTAGCTCAATGAAATCCCTCTTTGGTATCAGACAGACTAATACCAAGCAGGGGTCCAGATGGGGCTGATGGAGTAATTACTTCGAGAGACTCAACACAGCACAGAGCCTAGATTGAGACGAAAAGACCTGTCTAAAGAAGAGTTCTGGAGAGACAGAATGGTTGCATCAGATATGAATAATGGGCGTAAAGGAGAGAGAGAGAGAAATCAGAGATGAAAAAAAAAAAAAAAGAATGAGAAAGCAGATCAGTTGTTGCCCAGTCTGGGGGTTGGGATGGGGAATTGATGGTTAACTGGGAAGGAGCTCAAGAAAACTTTTTAGGGTGAAATCAATAGTCTATGTCTTGTTTGTGGTTATGGTGAAATGGGTATACACATTTGCCAAAACTCATTGACCTAGGTGCATTGTACCATATGCCAATTATTTATCAATAAACTTGATATTTTTTTAATTAGGTAGGGAGACTTAAGTAAGGAAGTTTGGAATAGATGAGATGGTCAGAACCTGGCCAAGAACTGTGCTGAGGTGCCTACTGTAATCTCTGGGAGCTGGCCGTATGGACAACTGACAGAATCCAGGCAAAAGGGGATATCCAGAACTCTCGTTCCTCCATCTCTCATCAAGTCATAAAATCACTTCTCAGAGCTGGATCATTTTCCTGCAGTATATTCCACGGAACACAAATTTCATGAATTTCTCTCTGAATATAAAGAATCTGAAGTCTAATAAATTTTGGAAATGCTCATACTCTAGCCACCTCTTGGATGATCACAAGATACATTAGTCCAGGGCTGTCCAACAGAATTATAATGTGAGCTGCATTAGTAATTCTAAATATTCTAGGAGCCATATTTTTAAAAAGTAAAAAAAAAAAAAATGTCAAATGTACTTAAGTTTAATAACATATTTTATTTAACCCAATATATCAAAAATATTAACACTCCAACAGGTAAGAAATATAAAAATTATTAATGAGATATTTTACATTTTTGTTTCACGCTAAGCCATCAAAATCAATGTGCATTTTATACTTACGGCACATCTCAATACAGACTAGCCACATTTCAAGGGCTCAATAGACACATGTGGCTAGTGGCTACCATAAAGAACTCTTTAACTTTGTTTAATCCATTGTTTCCCAGATTTATTTGACCATAAGACTCTTTTTTTCTTTTTGCCTGTTACACTTATTAGCATCCCATTTAATAAGAGTACACTTAAAAAATACTGACCTAGTTCAGAGATCATAAACTGGTGGTCTGAAAGTTCAATGTAACTTAATGACTGGTTTTGACTAGAAAACACAGTGCTTTTGAGTAATTTAAGGCAGCTTATAAGACTTGAGAGATTTCACCTAAAAATCTGGGTTCCTTATTTCTTTTACGAAGTGAAAACACCTGGGACGCGGGTATAGCTCGGTAGTTTGAGCACCTACTTCCTGTGTATGAGGTCTCAGGTTCAATTCCTGGTACCTCCTAAAAAGCAATAACAGCGAAAAACATAATCCTTGGGAAGCAGATGTAGCACAATGGTTGAATGCCTGCCTCCCATGTACGAGGTCCTGGGTTCAAGCCGTGGTACTTCCTTAAGGAAAAAAAAAATGGAAACACCTAATAACATTGAGTTTGTGTTCCTTTGTAGCAACCATAGGCTAAAGCTGTGATTTGGCTACTTTCTTTACAATGGGAGAGGGGGTGAATTGTAAAATGGACAAGAGGCATGCACAAGTATAACATGCTTTATAGTCTAGAACCGTCCATCCCATTCATGCAATGTGCTCATATACTCTCACCTGGGCAGTCCTTCTATGTGAATTACTTACCTGTCCTGTAGGCATTTGAGCATGCAAGCCCTGACCAAGCTCAGTATCTCACTTTTCAGGTAAATAAACTTAGGCTCGGAAAGTGTACAGTGATGAACCTAAAGTTTTTAAGAACTGTCTCCAATTTCCCCTGACCAGTTCCACACGTGCCCTGATGCTTCTACTGCTGTTTGTCCATCCATTTCTGCTGCTTCTCTCCTGATACCTTGTGGAAATCACAGAATCTGTAAGCCACAGACTTGCTAAGTCTTCACAATTAACTTCTGTTCTTCAAGCCAAAGTGATTCTCTCTGCCTGACACAACTTGGTTCTGCACTTATCACTAATGAGATGCTGACTTGAAACAAATCAAGGGATGAGGCAACCTTTGCAGAGGTCCAAGTACCCCGGTGTGGTGTCAGAGATAGGCCCAAATTCTTTAGTTCATCCTTTGGTCTTCTTATTTGTTCTTAATCAAAACATCATGTCCTCTGTTGGGAATGTGCATCAAGCATCACTGACCAGAATACCAACACAAGTATCAGGAGATAGTGCATCTGGGCATGATGCCAGGGCTGCCAAGGTTTTACTACTCCCAGAGAGGAGATGCGTTCCTCAGAGCATGATTCAAGTCTCCTAGGGCTGATTTTTATCTCAAGGCCAAGGCCAATAACATTTTTTTTCCCTTTATAACAGCAGTTAATTTCCTCAGAGAGTTGCAGCTACTTTTAATAAGGGAAAAATTTATCCAAGAATGTGGAAGAGTGTGTGCTTGAGACTATGTGGGCGCTCGTGTATCTGTTTTAGTGTGAAATTCAATAACTTTCAACAGGAAAGACTTGTACTCTTTATAAGTCATGTGCTAAGTGTAAAGTCAGAAAGTGATCTACAGAATAGAATGGTGAAAGGGCCCAGTGTTTTGGGAAAAAAAAAACAAAAAAACATACACTCACAGCTATCCACAGTGGCAAAAGAGCAAAGACACTGGAAAAAGAGCAAAGAGAAGAGAACATTAATCCCCAATGGCTCTTTCTCTAGTCAGTTAATGGACTTCTTAGTCCACTGTGTGGCTGGGAGCTAAATAGAGAGATTAATGAAAGACCCATCCCTGTATTCACAATATTTTCAAATGTAGACTTTTGGCTACTCCCAACAAAAGCCCCATTTCCTCAGCTCCTTTTTATAACCCAAAGCATGAGCAAAAAGTGAATTAGTGACTCAGCAGAAGAAATACAATGGAGGGAAGTACAGTGGATGTCCAAAAACTGGTCTAGGCAGATGATTTCTAATCAATGTGCCTTCCTTCAGCTATAGCTAACCTCAAAAGTACTTCCAAAGGCAAAACAAGCTTGAGAAGAATTTTGTTTCCTGTTTCCTCTTTGTGGTCTCCACAGCCTCTAGCAGAGTTTTCAGAGTTATATTTGCCTGGATTCCCCAGAAAGAAGAGCCCAAAGTCAAGGCTTATGTCCTCTGTTTAAATAGGAAGAGCAATACCAGAGAGCACAAATAAGGGGCAGAAAAAAAAGCCGATACGAGAATGTGTTACTGCCCATCACTTGATACCTGAGGCTTGGAACCACATGCTCTTTCTTGCAAAACTATCTTACAGGAGGCTGTATAAGCAACTGCTTCTTAGAAGAGTCTAACAGGGGAGAAAGACAGTTTTCTCATTACCTCAGTTTTAGCAGAGACCCGAAGTTCAAGAAGAATAAGTACCAAGTACCACCACCCCCAATTATAGTGAGGAGGTAGACCATCTGCACAATACATGAAAGTGGTGGTCCCAAATTATTACACCTGCATTAGCCCCTTACCCACCTCAAGGTTATTAATTGGAGGGTTGGAGATTGGTTAAGGAGGAAGATTGGCATATAAAGTTTCCTTTAGAGAGGGTGAAGTTTCTTTTGCTCTCTCCAAGGTGGAGAGGAGTAGAGTGTTTCTCCCTCCACTTAAACTGTGATGGGACTTTCAGAAGAATAGCTCAAAGATTTGACTGTCCCATGGAGTTTGGGAGCACAAAGACTGGTATCTGCCTCACATCTGGAAAAGAACAGGAAATGCCCTGGTGAAGGCAGGAGAACAAAAAGAGCTGCATTAAAAATGGTCTGCAATATCATAGTTTGGGGTAAGGATCTGTACACATGGCATTGGTTCGGTCAAATGCAGACCTTCCAGAAGGGAGCCAGCAAAAAGTTGTTTTGAAAAAGACATCACCTAAGAATCCTGGATGGACAAGGTGACCCCGATAGAAAGGTGGACCAACAATAGCCAGGAGATGAGGGGATCATAAATAGTCAGGTAAATGACATATCACCTAGTCAATGAAATGGCATTTAGGAGACCCCAGTGCCAGGAGGTCTCTAAAACACACTCAAAAAATACCCAACCAGAGAAAGATGCCAGAATGCTAGCTATGACACAGACAGAGCATACCAATGCCAGATAAAACACTACTGCCCACATTAAGACTGTTCTCCTCCAATCTCACCACCAACACCCCAGCTAGTGAACGGAAGAGGAGGTAGCATAAGGAATGGGGAAGAAGCCAGCCATGTTTCCCTCTCCTACTGCAGGCTTACACCA
Organism: Cabassous unicinctus; assembly: GCA_029593785.1. Lineage (NCBI taxonomy): Eukaryota > Metazoa > Chordata > Mammalia > Cingulata > Chlamyphoridae > Cabassous > Cabassous unicinctus. The sequence goes on from JAQZBX010000225.1 coordinate 95,534, forward strand.
AAGGAGGGGAGATAAGAGCCCAGAGTTTCGATAGTAGACTGTCTTGGGTTTTATTGTGAAAGAAAGAAGGGAGGGAAGGAGGGAGGGAGGGAGGGAGGGAGGAAGGAAGGAAGGAAGGAAGGAAGGAAGGAAGGAAGGAAGGAAGGAAGGAAGGAAGGAAAACTAGAAGAACTCTGAGAACTTTCTTGGATTTCATCCAGAGGCAGAGAAAAATACGTGAATAAAATGGGATGGAAGGAGTAGGTAAGAAAGATAAAAATTGGTCTCTGTGTGCACCCAGCAGAACAATAGAACAGCTACAGTGTTTCATAAAAAGACTGCATTTGTGGGGCTCTTCAGAAATATCATGCATCTTATCTTGTTAACTGGATGTCAAGACAGAAGTGAGATCTCTTAAGTCCCATCAATTATTCTTTTCTACAAAAATTAACTTATTAAAATATCAAATAAAAGCAAGTGGACATGTGAATGAATGTCTACCTGCAACCAGTCTCTCTAGCAAAGTGTATTTGCCTAGCAAAGATGGCAAAGTGAACTTTCTAGATTAAAGAACACCTATTCTTGGGTGTTAGACTAAACTCATTAGAGAATAGATGAGACTCAATTATGCCCAATATAAAAGGATATTCATTTGAGAGGGATGTGTTGAGGATTGATTCAGGTATCTGACAAAAGTCATGTTCAAGTCCTAATCTGAATCCCTGTGGATGTGAACCCATTTGTAAATAGGACCTTTGAAGATTATTATTAAAGTGTAGCCAAACTGAATGAGCACAGGGCTTAATCCAATATAGCTGAAGATCTTATAAGCTAAGAGATTGGATGCAGTAGTAGAAGCCAAGAGTCAGAGGAAGCCAGAAGTGGGAAAAGCCAGAGAGAAAGAGAGAGACCACCATGTGATTGCAGCAAGCCAGCACCAGAATGCTACAGACTCTGGGAGAAATCATGGCCTGTCGAGACCTTGCTTTTGGACTTCTAGCCTCTGAAACCCTGAGTCAAAAAATTCCTGTTGTTTAAGCCAACCAGTGTGTGGTATTTGTCATAGCAGCCCTGGCAAGCTAAGATGAGAAAAACCAGAGGAAAATGGAGTGATAAGCAAGACGTAGCCTGAGCAAAATCAGAGGAAGGGAAGAAGAGAGATATCCACAAAGTTTTGGGGTTTATGAAGGAAAGGAAAGCTGGCGTGCTGGCTTCTAACTTCTATCTGAAAATGGCACCCTTTAGGAGATAAAAAGGGAGGAGAATGGGCATATAAGAAAAGAGAGATCTAGATGGACCCAAGAGTTTCCCATGGGCCTGCAGTTGGTATGAGATGGAGCTCTAAATTTTCCTTGGACCCAGAATGAGGGACAGAAGACAGCTGAAAGTTGCCTACTGGCCAGGCCCAAGAAGCTGCTAGGGGAATAAAAGGAAAGACCTCAAAGAGAAGTATTATTTGCCAGTTGTGAGAATGAATACAGCTGCCGCTGTGGAGGAGCAACCATGCCAAATCTTTACATCACATTTGAATGTGCCACCAATGGGTTCCTCTTCTTTCTAATGGGAAAAAAAAAAGAACCACAAGGACAAAAACTTACAGAAAGGACATCTCTCCTCCCAGATTCCAACACCTCCTTGAGGTCCTTGCTTTGTAATCAGCACCAGCAGGGAGGAGGGAAAGAAACTCAGATAAGGAGCTTTGAACGGACTGAGTTATAGAAATCATGAGATTGAAAGCTCAGAATGAACTAAATTATTTGTTGATAGTAAGTGGTGGATCAGAGCAGAGACAGACTGAGTTAGAGAAGCAAAGTCCTATTTCTGCAGGTTGAGTCTTATGCACTCTTCTAATTGTGAAAATAACAATATTTATCTTTTTCTCAGAAGGGAGTGGGAGTGAGGCAGGGTGATAGGGAACAGGCTAGTCCTGACTTCTTCCATGTGATTTTCTTCTTCCTTTTCCTCCCCTGATCAAGACAATAAAGAGACAAATGACAGATTAAGCTACTAAAATATATTTCTTTGTGATATCTCTATTTCTGTCTTTCTCCATTCAAATGAAAATGTCTCCACCTCATTCTCCTCTTTTACATCACTTTCTAAATATTAAGGGCTTCCATCAATCTATTTAAAGGTTATATATACTAGCCATCCTTAAATTTCTAGCATTTTAACAAGACTGGCAGAATGCAGATTCTACAAGGAGCCACACTTTCCTGTCTATGAATAGTTAAGTTGAATAAAACCCTTTATAAACAAAAATATACATTCTCCTTTATGAAATGGAGGCTGCCAGTTCCTGATCCTTCTTATTTAAAGGAATATTTGGAGCTACACCAATATAAAAATTAAGTGTATCGACAGTTCCTTGGGATTAATGGTGCAAAACCACGTCTTTAACGTTCTGATTTCTGCTCCATTAACACACCTAACTCAGTTTTCTTTATTGGCCAGGGAGAAATGGAACAAAAATCAATATCCTACCCAAAGCATTGAAGAGATTTTATCCTTTCTTAAATTGGGAAGGAACGTCAGATCACTTTACTGCGAGACTTTGCCTTAACAAATTGCAGGTTGCCACCATAGGAAGAAATGCTTTATGAAATCAAGAGTTGAAACTGGTGCCACCTTATTTTTTTTTCTTTCCTGCAACAATATATTTCATGTTTGCATTAGTGCATTCAGATGCCTAGAAGATAAGTTCTTTAACAATCCTAAGACAGAAGGTTGTGGAGGCACTTGTTAATGGCTTTCAATACATTTCCTTGGGTTGTAAATTTTGCTTTCATAGCTTTCCAAGAAGTTCCTCCTCACTATCTTGGCAATGCATGAACTTGCCAGGGGGTCTGCCTTCCCCCACACTCCCAGACTCTGGCCCAGCCTTAAGGAAGCACATGCTGAACTGTGGAACTCCCTTCCTAGCTGCAAGTAGACACTGGGAGCCTTGCCAAAAAAATGGCTGCTTCCACTCTAGGAATGAAGTGGCGGTTCCTGCCAGGCTAATGGTTTTGGCTAATCCTCTGCCTCTCACAATGGAAAACTAGTTTGCTTACATCCTTCTAGGCCTCCATGGACATTCTTGCTTTAGCTTCCTTCTTGAATGTGAACTTTTATCTACCTGCGATGCATTAGCTGCCTCACTGCCCCCTCTCCTGACCCATCACTTATTTGATTTTATTGGAGCACAGCCCCTATGGCATTCAGAGTCATGCTACTGGGGGCAGATGTCCTGTGTTTTAAGTGTGCCCTTTATGTGTTAGAGCAGGAGTTTGCAAACTTTTCCTATAAAGGGCCAGGTAGTAAATATTTTAGGCTTCACAGGCCATGCGGTCTCTGTCACAACTACTAAACTCTGCTGTTACAAAGCAAAAGCAGTCATAGACAATATGTAAATGGGCAAGCCTGGCTGTATTCCATCAAAACTATTCATGGACACTGCAATAAGAATTTCATCTAAATTTCACGTCATACAATGTTATTCTTCTTTGGATTGTTTTTAATCATTTAAAAATTTAAAAGCCAGTCTTAGCTCATGCGCTATACAAAATCAGGCAGCAGGATGGATTCGGAATCCCCCATGTTAGTGATTTCTAATGAGCTCCTCCCATAGTAGCTGGCATAGAGTGGGTATTCAAAAAATCTACTTACTTTGCAAATGAATAAAAAAGAATGGGGAAATGAATGATGGCATGATGGACCAAATAATAGAACAAAGCGATGAAAGAAGAAACGAAAATTATTTGACTGCTCCCAGGGAACTCTGAAAATGACTTTGATCATCTTTCTTTTTAATTTCAGTCTGCAGCTCCATCTCTGGACTTCCCTGTTCATTCATTCTACACATGCTTATAGAATACCAACCACTGTACTTCCAGTCCTGGTGCCAGCCACTGAGGATGGAACAATGGCCAAGCCAGGCTCTACTCTCATGGTACTCAAATCCTAGAAGGGGGTTTAATAAGTAAACAAGGAATTATATTACTCTGTGGAATGCCTATGAAACAGTACAGGGTGCTCTGGGATCACATGTGATATTACCAGAATCCAGATGGAATCAGGCTTCAAAAAGAGTTGGGGAGGTCATTGAAGTGGGGCAGGTAGACACTGTAACTTCCATCAAGGCAGGGCCCCCTTGCCTTCTGACCCTACCAAGCCCAGGTTAATCAACAGATAAATGCTGGGCTCCTGGACAAGTTCGTGCCCAAAGTGCTTCCTAAAGGTTCAGATCACTTCTCTGAAATTCTCTTAGAAACCCTCTAATCATTCATCTATTTGCACATTTGCTGGTTATAAATCCCACGCAGAATTTGAGATAAAATTTAATATTAAAACACATGTAAGATATTTTCTTCAAATATCCAAGGCCTAGCTGCCATGTGTTTTTATGAAAGATACAGAAACATCCTCCAAATGGCTCTTTCTTGTATGGCCCTTAGATAAAAGCTGGGGAAATAGCATTAAATCTTAACTGAGTAGAAGCATTTCTGAAGGGGCCTAAGATAATACAGACCAGACACATTGCTCTCTGAAGAGCTAACTCAATACTGGACCCGAGCTTACAGAATTTAGATGAATGGATGTTTAACATGAACCCTCGATGGTCTCTTACACACATCAAATGTCTCCAGCCAGCTTCTGGCAAGTGCTGAATTGTAGCAAATTCATGATTGGTTTCTCTGATGAGTTCCTGAAGTGTCAGTGGAGCTGGCTTTAATCACTGAAAGGCAAAGCCAGCTTTCCTGGGAGGTGGAAAAAGCCATACACAATGTGATCGCAGAGGCAGGAAGGCTCACTATCCAAAAACATCCCAAAACATCTGTATCCATCCAGGTGCCCCAGGCCAGCAAGGCCCTCCATTAGAGCGAATCTGATCATATCACTCCCCCCACCCCCTCAGCTTTCTTCACTGACTCCCCATCAACCTCCAAATAAAATCCACACCCCTTGGAGTGATATAAAGGGATCTTCACAGAAGAAAAAAAAAAAAAAAAAATTAAGTTAGATCTCTACCTCATGCTTTAAACCAAAATAATTTCCAGATGGGTTAAAGAGTTAAATGTAAGAAATAAAACCTAAAAGGAGCCTAGGAGGGAAAGAAAAGTCATCAGTAAGCATCCTCTGATCTGAGGATTGCAGAGGTTTACTAAACATACAAGCAAAAAGGAAAAGGTGGATAGATGGGACCATATAAAATTTAGAAAGGTCTATATATCACAAAATGAAACAAACACAATCACTAGGCAAGTGTTGAATCGGAGAAAATATTTTACTGTGCGATAAAGAGTGCATGACTCTAAAATTGTAAGAAGCTCTTTGCAAAGGAATAAGAAAAGAGATAAGTACGGCAACAGAAAAAAATGGGTTCAAGGCCAGAACAAAAGAAGAGAAATTCATTTATGTATTCAACAGATATTTATGCCTGCTCTGTGCCAGACCCCATGTCTATAAATGTGAAAAGATGCTGTAGAGGATGCCATGGTATGGCCCAGCACACATTTCCTAGCTGCTGGGAGTGTCACTCCCTGAGACTCTGCCTGCGTCCCTCTCTAGAAATTTCCTTCAGCAAAGGGAGTTGCCTCTCCCAAGGTTGTGCCGTTTCCCTAACCCACATCCAGTGACTGGTCAAAGGAGGCTTCCAAAGAGCAAGGCCCTCTTGCCTCCACACAGGACATCTTCAAAGGGCCAGAACCCCAGGCCATCCTCTCCTCTGGCCAGGTCCCCAAGACCGCTCCCCAGAAAACACGCAGCAACAAATCTACCTCAAATCTGTTGCCAGGGAACTTGATGTGAGATGGGTTTTCAGCTTAACCAGTAATCAAAGAAACACAAACTGAAACGATGAAATGCTCTTTTGCCCATCAATTTTAAAAAGGTATTTTTTTTTCCCAAGGAAACAGGCACTTTCATATCAGCCTGATGGGACAAAATTGGTCTAGCTATTCTAGAGGACAATTTAGCAGTGTGTGTCAAATTCATATATATATATAATCTCTGACCCTTTGAATTCTAAAGACTTCCTCTCATGTGAATATTTACAAAGAAGGTGACTTCCAATTCAGACATGCTGAATTTGAGGGGAATATGTCTGGTAAGAATCAAAATGTCCACTTAAAAGGGATCTATTTAATAAATTGTGACACATACCTATTATTCAGCCACTCCAAATCATTTCAAAGAATACTAATGACATGGAAAAATACTCACAAGACTTGAAGCTTAACAAATGGTTAACGAAATAGCAGGTAAACTATGAGCTCAATTTTTTTTCATTTACATGGAGGAGGGGTGCTTAAACTTCAATTCAAAATAGGGTCACAAGTTGGGGCCTGAGAGAAGAATTCAGCTTGCAGGTGCACTGTATTTGGCCAAAACAGAACTTAAAATTTAAATAATTTGCAATCTGGGGTGGAGGAGCAGTGAGATTTCCCATAACATTGCAGTCCCCACTACTCCCTATTACTGTTTTTTGTTGTTGTTGTTCTTTTTACCTTTCCTATTTCTTGAAGACATTTGAATTTGTAACCCTGATCTAAAAATCAAGAGCGAAAGAAGGAAAGTGACTCAGGAGGAAAGTGAGTTTTGTTCTGCTAAACACTGTAATGGGCCGATTTAACTGCAGAAAGAGAGTCTGGAAAGGTTGCTCAGATTTTTTTAACTTGGCCTCACTGAGATGGGAACAGTGAAGGAGAAAGTGATATCCCAAAGGAAGGTGGTAACTTCAAAGTGAGACCTGCTGTGTTTGAGGTGCTGGTGGGACAGCCAACTGAAGAAATCCAATGAGAAGCAGGACTCCTGGGTGTAATTTGCTGAATAGATGGTTATTGAGGACTTCAGCATGAGTGAAATCATCAACACAAATGTAGTTAGCAGAGAGCGTAGGGAAAAAAACTTTGACAAAATGATATTTTTCAAGTCTAATCTTACTTGGCCAAGAGCAGCCTGCAAAACTATTGACCATTCCCGCCTTCTCAAAAGACTCTTTTCTGGGGCTTCCTAGACACAACCCTATTCTGTTCTCCCTCCCTGGGTAGTGGAAGGAGTGTAGTAAAGGAAAGGAAACATAGGAGAGAGTAGTGTGTCAGAGAGACGGATAAAAGAGAGGGTTCCAAAACGGAAATAATGATCAACTGTTACAAATGATGCAGAAAAAGGAAAAAAAAAAACCTAAGGACTTTCAGAAGCGTGCCTTGAATTTAGCAATAATGTTTATCATGACCTTGGAAAAAGGAGCTTCAGGGGAATGAAAAATGTCAAAGATTTGAGTGGAAGGTGTGGAAGAGGAGAAAGCAGGCCAAGACAACTCCTTCAAGATTTTTATGTATGTTTCTACACACATTTTGCGGGGAAGCATTTATACGCATATGTGCTCACTACTGTGTGTTGGTTTTCTTGTGGGTAGAAGTGGCACGCGTGTATTGCCTCCTCTACATAAAGGCCAAGAGCAAAGGGCAGCACGCTTTTTCTGCGAAGGGCCAGATAGCAGACATTTTAGGCTTTGTCAGCCATTTAATCTGTGTCACAACATCTCAACTCTGCCAGTGAAGCCTGAAAGCAGCAGTCGAAGATACATAAACATATGGGCATGGCTGTGTTCCACCAAAGCTTTACCTGTGGACACCGAAGACTGAATTTCACATCATTTTCATGTGTCATAGAATATTATTCTTCTTTTGATTTTTTTCAGCCATTTAAAAATGAAAAATCATTTTTAGCTCAGAGGACATATGGTAAAGGGAGGCAGGCTGGATTTGCCTGTGGGCCACTGTTTGCTGACTTCCGGCCCAGACTTATACTATTTAGGTCATTTTCTAGCTGCATGACTTCGAGTAATTTATTTACTCTTCTATCATAATCTACTCATCTGTAAAATAGGGATGGACAATGTTGGGGATTGAATCCTCCCCCACAAAGATATGTCCAAATCCTAATCCCAGGCCTGTAAGTGTGAGTACATCTGTAAATAGGACCATTAAATATGTTATTAGTTAAGGAGTGGGCCTATTTGGGAATAGGCTCTTCAAAGATCTTATTTAGATGAGGCCAAATTGAACCAGGGTGGACCTGAGTCCACATGACTGGAGTCGTTAAAAGCAGAGGAAATTCAGACACAGAAGTAGAAGCCAGAAGTCAGTGGAAGCCAGAGGAGCAGACACAAGGAGAGAAAAAGTGATCGTAATGTGATGGAGGATGGCTGGATGCTACACACTCTGGGAGAAAGCAAGCCCTGCCACTACCTTGATGTTGTACTTCTAGCCTCCAATACCATGAGATTATATATTCCTGCTGTTTAAGCCAACCCACTGTGTGGTATTTGTCATTGCAGCCCTGGCAAACTAAGACATACAATATCAGTAGATATTGGGGGTTGTTGTGAGGATTAAATGCTTAAAAAGGTGCTTGGGATAGTGCCTGAGACAAAGCAAATGGTTGATTATAAGTGTTGGCTATTATAAATCTGATGGTGATAATACTATACTGCCTCACATGTATGCATATACTGCTTTGTACTCTTCTATATAGATGCATTTTTGTATGTGGGTATATGCCTATATTCCTGTCTAAAAAATTATGATATATTGTACTGTTGTACTTAAGACACAAAATACAAAGACCCTTTACTAGTGACATGCCCCGACCTGACCTGACCCAGTGGCATGCTAAAATGGCATCATCAGGGCTCACAAGATAGGATTTTGTGTGTCTTTTCCCAGCTTTATGCCCAGTAAAGTCAGATTGGCAGCTTCTGTGGGATGGATAGGTAATATTTACACGTGGAAAATGGCAAACCCTACGAGTCAAGGCATTTTCTTTCTTTTTTCTTTCAAGAGCTGGTTGTTAAGCATTTAGCACCACACCGCTGCCTGGCCCTATGTGTGCGCCAGCTCCCCAGTCTCATTCGGGGCCATCTCATCATGCTCCAGCCACACTTCACATCCATCAAATCCTCAGAGTCTGCAGACTTTTGTCTTGCCTGAAGTTCTTCACCTGTACAAGCCCCCTTGCCTGCAATGCTCTTTCTCTGCTTATATGTGCTATTCATCTCTGTACTCTTCCTTTAGGTCTCTACCTAAATGGTGTTTTCCCAGGGGTGTCTCCCTAAATCAGGGTTCTCTGGTTAAGCCCTATCATACCACCTTCTATTGAAGAACACTTATTGAAATTTAAAAGTGTTTATCTCTTTGTCTATTTAATGTCCCTAGTCTCTCCAGCCCAGACTCCATGGGGCAGGGATTTGTATATATATTCTTTTCTTGAATACCATCATGGTGCCTGCATACACACACTTTCCATAAACATTTAAGCTAAATGAATGCATGTGAATCATTTTACTTGCCTCTCCACGTGGTGGGATCAAGATACTTTCATTTTTCAATTTGGTTATTTTTTTCAGTTTGGCATTTTCCAATTTTTTGTAAACATAAATAACTTGTGTACTCAGAAAAAAATGAGTATTCTTAGATAGTTTTAACTAAACCTTGAAGAATGAGTTAATACATTTCAGGCTTGCTGTTCTAGAGGTCAGTATTTCTCAAATAAGGCAGGAAACAGAATTACCTGTGTACATTTTTAAACCTCAGAGGCCTGATTAAGCAAGACTTTGTGGAGTCCACTGCCCTGATTTACCTTGGGAGGGAGTCTAAAGTGGCAAAGGAAGTCAAGCTTTCCTATGAAGCTGAGCAGGTACAAATTTAGAGTTATTGTAATTGGGATGTTAAGGGAAGCCTGGTTTTATTTTGTAGGCATGGTCTGGCAAAGTCTGAGGACATATAGGGTACATATATAATTTGTGTTTAATTCCACTGTACTCTGATAAATATAGTCCTACCTCTGGTCTTTCCAGGATTTGGCAAACTACAAACTGTGGGCCTAATCTTGTTGCTGCCTGTTTTCATAAATAAACTTTTATTGGACCATAACCATGTTCATTCATTTGTATGTTGTATGTGGCTGCATTCCTACTACAACAGCAGAATTGAGTAGTTGCTACAGAACTAATGGCTGCACAGCCTAAAATATTTACTATCAGGTCCTTTGCAAAAAAAAGTTTGCTGACCCCAGCCTATATTGTTACAATATGTCAGTTTTTTTTATTAGAGACTGTGATTTTATAGAAAAATCCTACTCTACATAAAATACAGAATTCCCACGTACCACCCTATTTTTAACATCTTGCATTGGTATGATACCTTTGTTACATTTGATGAAAACACATATTTTATAAGTGTACTATTAACTATAGCCCATGGTTTAACTTAGGGTTCACTGTTTGTGTAGTGCAGTTCCATGGTTTTTTAAAAAATTTTTATTCTATTACCATATATACAACCTAACCTTTCCCCTTTTAACCACATTTAGATATATATGTCAGCACTGTTAATTACATTCACAATGTTGTGCTACCATCACCACCATCCATTACCAAAACACTTCCATCATTCCAAATAGGAATCTATAGATTTTAATCCATAACTTCCCATTCCCTATTCTCACCCCATACCCTGGTAACCTAAATTCTAGATTCTGACTCTATGGAGTAATCATTTTATACTCTCTTGAGCATCTCTTTAGAATAATGGTTCTCAGAACTTTAGCTTGCATGAGAGTCACCAGGATGGCTTGCTAAAACAGAAAGCAAAGCCTCAGCCACAGAGGTCCTGAATCAGTAAGTTTGGGGTGGAGTCTCTGAGACTTTGCATTTCTAACAAGTTCCCAAGTAATGCTGATGGTGCTGGTCCAGGGACCACACTTGGAGAACCACTGCTCTAGCTTTCTGCTATGAGGGCTTAGATCTCCCCGTTAATATTTCAAAGTTTCCGTGGAATAGCCCATGCTTTCTGTTTCTTTCAAGGTTCATCCCACTCTCTCAGGCAACTTCCATACAGCTCAAAAGCATACATACACACAAAAGCAATGCCACTGCCTTCCCAATGTATAATGACCTGTCAGCAGATGTAAAGCTAATATGTAAATATTCAAAGTGTACTTTTTTCAGCCCACTAGCACTTGAGAAGGTCCCAGCTGCCAGGGCAGGACAGGATCATGAGAATACGTCAATTCAGTGGTGTGCAGGTGAGGGTTTAAAACCCAACTGGGAGAAAGGAGGAGCTGATGTGTAATCTTTGCCAATTTCTGTTGGGTAAGTACTCCCACCATGGTCAAGTTTAAGCTATGGATACCACGTCTTTAAAGACAGAGTTGGGAAAAGATGCCCACCATTGACACTTGCCAGCCAGTGCCAGTGGGCTTCAGTCCAGCCCTGTTTCACTTCCCTAAGGATTTCCAGGAAGACCATGATTGGGAGGAGTGTCTCTGTTTCTGGATGCTTCTTGGTTCGGCCCAGCTAATGACCCTGCCTGTCTGGTGTCCATCATTCTCTTTCCAGAGGGTCTTTAACCTCTGAAATGAGGAATGCTGATTCTACTCTTCCAATGGCTCCAGGGAAAACCAGTTTAAGCTGCTCCACTACACCAATCCTATCCTGGGAGTCCTTGGAACCCTTCTTCCCACCCGCTCCACCTGCTTAACTTCTGAAGTGTTCCAAGTGGCAAGAAGTCCAAGGACTAGCAGCAGTGAGCCCTGGACCTTGTTTCAATTAGCATGGCAGAAGAAGCCAGTTCTTATGACCTGAGAGGAAGGACGAGGGCAATATGCTTTTCTGAAATAGTCTCTCCCGATTATAGCCATTAGGTTTTCTGCACTTTCAAAGGGCTAGAGCAGAGCTCTCAACCCCAACTGCTCAATAGAAGCACCTGTGTAGTAGTAGTATTTATATAGCCCTAGGGCATCTGATCAGGAGGGGGCTCTGGGCTTGAGTATTGTTTTGTTTTTATTTTTTAATTTTTATTTTGGTAACATCCATACAATACAAAATTTCCCATTTAACCACTTTCAGTTCAGTGATGTAATTACAGTTACAATATTACGTGAACATCACCGCCATCCATTGTTAAAACCGACTTCATCAGCCCAAATGGCAATTCTATACCCAGTAAGCAATAACTCCCCATATCCTTCCCCCCTCACTCTAGCCCCTGGTAACCTCTAATTTATTTTCTGTCTCCATGGCTCTGCTTATTCTTAATATTTAATGTAAATGGAATCATACAATATTTGTCCTTTTGTGTCTGACTTATTTCACTTAGCATAATGTTTTCAAGGTTCATCCATGCTGTAGCATGTATCAGAACTTCATTCCATTTAATGGCTGAATACTATTCCCTTGTATGGATAACATTTTGTTTATCCATAAACATTTTGTTTATCCATTCATCTGTTGATGGACACTGAGTTGCTTCCAACTTTGGGCTATTGTGAACAATGCTGCTATGAACTTTGCATACACGAATATTTTTATTGGGTGTTCTAATGTGCAGCTAGAATTGAGAAACACTGAGCTGGGGCAGAGTCATTGACCATTTTTCCAAAGGGAACTAGATCCCAATTGACCATTTGAAAGATGAAAAAACTAAAACTCAGAAGGGATTAATGATTTGCCTAAGCTAACAGGGCTAGTTAATGGCACAACTCGGTTTAGAGTCTGTATTTTTGAACCCCCAATCCAGTGCTTTTTCCTATACACATAGATTCTTGTGATTTGAAATGCAATGACATTGAGGATATTTCCTATGACACAAGCTTAGTAAGATGAGTGTATTCAGCCCAGGGTCCCCTATCCCTACAAGAGAGTTCCCAGTGTCCATATTGGAGGAGGAAGACAAACAAGGTATGGTATTGCTCCCCACCCCACCCCCCATAGTAGGTTGTCTTGGACACATCCTTCTCTCCCCACTTAAAAGAAAATGTTTTCTTGACTTGGCATGCTCACAAATACAAAGAAGAATGATTAAATTTGCTTTTAAGTTACCAAATGCACCATGCAGGTCTGTAATTGACCATGAGAGTGTCGGGAAAATATGAACTATCCTCTATAAATCAGGAAACCTTAAACTGGTTCTCTAATCGTAAATGCCGATCCTGGCAATGTCCAAAAAGACTCATGTTTATAAATTGTTCCCTGATGTTTTAAGTAAGTGCACAAACACAAATCATACTAAGGACTTCAGAAAAGACTTAGCTGTGTGGCAATTTATTATAAGCAGTGTAATTTTCATCAGTCAGGCAGCCATAGACTGTAATTACCTCTCTACCGAAAGAGTTACAATTGCTTTCATTACATTTTCCTAGTCATGTGTTCGTCTGGATTGCCACAGAGACAGTGAATGGAAAATGCATTTATTTATTGTTAGTCCTCCTAATGGCTCTTTACTCGGTTTCTAAAGATGTTATCAAGTCACTGGCTTCCCCTAATCCCTTCATCTCTATTGATAGCATTTATAGAAGACAACAGAGGACATACTTTCAAACTCTCAGCTCATGTTGAGCGTCTGAAAACTTCTGCAACTACACCTTACCAGCTCTGGTTGAGAAGTCCCTGTTAGGCTGGTAAAAGTTCAAATGCTGAAGATTAATTAAAACCACACACCATTGGGCAAAACTACTAGCCTCCAGGACACAAGTGAAAAGAAACCATATTGTGTTCCCTGTAGTTAGAGCTTTACAAGAACATTCAAAGGACTGGGAACATGAGCTCCAGTCCCTTCTTCCTCTTGGGTGGATGCATTAATTACAAGATACCTAAGCACCTTGGCCCTTGAGACACACAAGCAGCAAGGACATTTTCAACCCTCCCTCTTATCTGCTGATCTGTGAAAGATGGATAAAACTGAAAACTACAGAGCTCTCGAATTTGGAGGGTGGAACTGGGTGAGTGGGGAGTTGACCCTATATCTACACAGCGACAGACGTGCTTTCTCCAGCCGGACCATTTTGTCAGTTGTGGATAAGGGGTTTGCCTCTAGCGTAGAGAAAGAGAACTCTGGTCACACTCCCACAAATCTCACCGCTGATCTTTTGTGCATTTGCGGCTTTGCTATCAGTAGCTGTGACATTGGGCAAGACATTTAACTTTCATGAACCTCTGCTGCCTGACGTGAAGGTCCAATAAGAGCTGGTGGTAGGAGTTCCAAACGGTTCTCTCAACTGTCAGAAAGCAATAGTTAGGGGTTTTTGGCAAGTGTCTCCTCATTCTCTATCAAACTCAGAACTCTTAAGAAAAGGAAGGGGTCATGAGTCAACATCAGAATTCCTTCTCTTTTTTTTTCCCTTCTCTTTCCTTTTCTTATTAAAATCTATGTCATTACATCCAGAAGCAGTACCTCTGACTACATACACTCACAGTGTTGAAAACGGGAAGGGTATGTTAAATAGTCTAGAAGCACAGAATGCTAAAATTTTAAATATGGGAGGGATGTGAGCAATATCGTCCACTCTAATGTTCTCATTTTATATGTAAGAAAATGGAGGCCCAGAGAAGCTAAATAATGTATCAGAGTCACAGAGCTGTAATGACCAGGTTCCCAAACACCAGTCAAGCCTTGCCCTACTGCAGCATCCCTCCCTGATACACTTGGATGAGGACTAGCTGGCTATCATAGAGAAGGCCGTTTGCACAGCTTTGCCCTTCATATCACAGAGTACAAGTAATGAAAGTTCTTGAGCAGGTATAACATGGCTTAGAACAGGGGCCATTAGTTAGTTGAATCTGAATGGCCCATCTCCCTTCTCAGTCATCCCAAAGAATTAAACTTGGGCATGGGTGTAGGAATAAAAAAATAAAAAAATAAAAAAATCTTCCCACTGGGGATGAGCACTGGGAATGCAGCAACGTTGCTTGAGACTATGGGTGCAGGGACCAGACTAGATGCCCACTTCATGGCCAGCTTCTGGGGAGCTCAGGAGCAGCCTTCCCTCACCTTGAACTGCTTCATGGGAGAGTGGGGGGTCAGGCACAATTTTGGCCCATGTCAGCTGTGTCACAATTGGTTAAAATGAATTCAAATGCTCTCCAGTGACAACTGGACATAAACTCACACTTTCTAAGGCTGGCTCATTCAGGGTAAAAATTTCTGCTTTGTTGAAAAGAAGAGTGCTTGCTTTTGGATGAGTCTGTCATTTCTGCAGAAATCCTATACCCTCCATTTCCTCCCATTTGCTGGCATTTCACAAATGGCCACATCATTTTGTCAAATTGTGGAGCCACTTGGAAACTGGGCGTAGAGTTTTACATAATCAGTCATGTCATGCCTGTGACACTCTGTGATTATGTATAATGGTCTCATGGTCTCTGAGCAGTCCTGATGTAGGGAAATGCTACCTGGGTGAGCCACTGAGCCAAGTCGCATTACAACCACTTTATAGAGAGGGACACGGAGGAAAAGTAGCTATGTCTATGCAGTGCCCCAACCGCCAGAGGAAAAGTAGAAAGCTTGGCTTTAATCAGCCAGTCAGTGCCAGATAAAATGAAAAAGTAGGCTTGTCTAAAATTAACCTTCAGTTAAAATTGATTTCTGTGCCTAGACATGAAGGCCCAAATTCACTGAAATTTAAGTAGGAGAGAGAATTAGATTTTACTTCATACCAGTTTATTTTTACCTGTTTCTCGAAAATGAAAAGATACAAATAACAGTAGAGGTTGGGGGATGGATACCTGGGGCTCCATTACTATTCTCTCTACTCCTCTGTATGTTTGATATTCTCCATATTAAAACATGGTTTTCATAAAAGGTGTAATGATTCTGTTTGAATGTGAGTATTCTTGAAGAGTTTGGCCATGAATCCTGATTGTTTAGGAAAATAAATGCACGCTGAGAAATCTCAGACAAAAGTAGTATCTTTGGAAAGGTGGTGAGATGCAAGGGCAGAGGCATCCTGCACCTCCTTGTCTTGGAAGAGCCTGGGCTGCCATCACAAAGTACCACAAACTAGTTGGCTTAAAACAATGGAAATGTACTATCTCAAAGTTCTGGAGACTAACTATCTGAAATCAATGTCGGCAAGACTGTGCCCCTCTGACTGTCGGGGAGAATCCTACTTTGTTTCTTCCGGCCTCTGGTGACTTGCTGACAATCCTTGGCATTCCTTGGCTTACAGCTGCAGCACATTGATCTCTACCTCCATCCTCACATGGCCCTCTCCCCTTGTCTCTTCTCCTCTTCTGATAAGGACACCATGACCTCATCTTAATTTAACTAATTCCATCTACAAAGATCTTATTTCCAAATTAATGCACATTCTGAGGTGCAAGGGGTTGGGGCTTCAGCGTATCTTTTTGGGGAATACAATTCAACTCATAACAAGCTTCATGGAGGTAGCAGGGCCACAGGGAAGAGAAGGCTGCATGGTATGTTAGGTAAGATGGGTTTTTATAGTCCCATGGAGTTTTCCAGAACCTGTGTTAGTATAGGAGAAGTAAAATGGGTCACATACACCCAGGAGTGGCATAGAAGGTTTAGCCATGGCTGTGGGTCCTGAAGGGAACAAGCAAGGAAAATGAGGAATTTCTCAGCAAATGCCTTTATAACCAGATGATATCAAAGGTATGATGCCCCAGGACAGGCATCCTGAAATGACAGTCATCGTGTTTCCAAAATCCAGGCAGTGGGAATTGAAGTAAATTGAGTGACAGAAAAATCGAGTTTCTTTTATCACAAACTTGAGAGTGTGAACTGAGATTTGTATCTGCTCCATATACCTGGCTGGAGAGCCATCATCTCTTCCTGTCTAAATACTACTTAGTTCTCAAGCATCTGTCTCAAAATTGCCTCTATCTTGGACCCTCCCCTGAAGATTCAAATCTCCCCTCTTATCATCTGTTCCCTCTGGTTTTAGGGCTTATTTATATGCTGTTCTGCTCGCTCTCGTTTCATGTGTGTTAGGTTTACCTCACTGTAGACTGCAAATTTTTCTAGATCTGGGGTTACACTGTATCCTTTCAAAGGCTCCCCAGGCTCATTCAGCTCAAGACCCATCTTTATTGTGCAAACTTCTCTAATGTTTACCATCTATGTCATCCTTGTGTCTACTATTTTTAATGTCTGTATTACAGTTAACATTGAAATGTTCTCAGCACTCATTTTCTGCACTTACTTGTTATTTGCTATGACAATATATAATATTTCTACATTAATGAAAGAGCGGAGCAATAACAATCCCTGTGAGATGCTGTGGCAAAAGAAGGTGGCAGACATTATCATGTACCTAATGCTACTCCTGGTCACAGCCCCCTTCATCCCTTCCCACATTCATTATGGAGGCAAAAGGAGCCCTATACTTAACTTTTTCAGTCCCCCCTTTTAGCAAGGGGTGGCTAGGAGATACCAACCTGGTCACTGAGAAGGAAGAAGAAACTTGTCAGAGATTTCTGGAAAGACTTTACTTTTTCCTGAAGTAAAGGAAGCTCCCACATGCTTCAACTTCTGTTGATGGGAATTTCTCTTACTTACAGCCAAAAGCATTCTGACATAAATTTCATAGATTTAATGGACATCCTAAAGGATAGAGTTTTGGGAAAGATGGGAGCATGACAAAGAGAATCCAACATGACTTCTAAGAAAAAGAGTTGAAAAGACCAGAAGAATAACAAATAGAAGGGAATCTCTGCCAGTCCTAGACCTCAGGATGTGTGTCATTATATGCTCACACTGAACAGTTTCTACAAAAAATGAAATGAATGGAGTCACTGCAGGCCAACTCACACCCCCTCTTTTGAGAAATTGTACAATGGTATAGCAACTAAGAAAAGAATATTTTGACAGAATCACTCCAACATTCTGTAATTTGGAGGGGCAAGTTGAGCTATAAGGGAAATGGGAACTACTCTAGTTGAGACAGTTATGAAGCTTTTGAAAAGAACTATCAAGAAAGTACATAAAATAGAAGGTAGATAAAATGACAGAGATAAGAAAATTTAGATACAAACTTAAATGGAAAGAATAAAACTGTTAGTCTGAGAATAATCCTTCATTAATTTAAAAATATTATATATTGCGATTGTGGTGGTAGTGACACAAACTGAAGAAGTTTGTCAAAATTTACAGAACTGTATCCCAAAAAAAGGAGTTTTTTTTTTTTCCTGTAAATAAATTATACTTCAGTAAGAAAAAAAAAGTCTCATAAATATTAAATCTAAGTAAAGGATGGGAAAAGATACACAAAGAAAATTCAAACAAAAATAAAACAGAGATTGTAATAATCTCAGGAAAAAGTATAATTCAAGTTAAAATATATTAAATGCAGCAAAGATAATCATATTTTGTTCATAAATAATATAATCCACACTTTGTATTTTATGCATGATTTTCTGTAAACCTATAACTTCTCCAATAAAAATAAATTAATTAAATTAAATAAATAAAAATTTTAAAAAGGAAAAAAACTATAATCTACAATGAATATATAGTTATAAATCTTTATGTACCAAATAACATAGCACCAAAACCTTAGGATTCTAAATGTAAAGTGACTAAAACAATCATTGTGAGAAAATTAACATACTCTATAAATTAATGCATTAAATAGGTTAAAAAAAAAAAAACAGTTCTAGAGGAGTTTAATAACATAATCAAGAATGTTGAATTAATAGTATATAAAATTCTGAAAATGAGTTATCAAACCTTTGTTAAGTATGTACAAACATTGATCATGTAATAGAGCATTCATTCAATAAATAAAGTTCCAAATTTCTCAAAAATGAATATGGGCAGGCCTTGTTCTCTGTTTACAATATCATAAAACACAATATTTTAATAAAAATATTTTTAAAAGCACCTTGGAAATGTGAGAGGTGTACTCTTCCATAAAACTCTTGGATCAAAGTGGAAAATGAAAGCTATCATTACAAAAGTTCAGAACATATCTCTAACATGAACACTGAGTATCAAGCTTTTCTGTGGCTGCAGATTCTGCTCAGAGAAAAATTCATAACCCTTAAATCATTTCCTTATAAAACTGTATAAAAGGAAAATAAACTCTGCAATCACTTAAGGATATTAAAGGGAAAAAAAGAATAACAAAACAAACCAGGAAAATAAGAAAGAAAAAAATAACATAAAAATAATAAAAGCAAAAACTGTTGAGTTAGAGAACAGAGAGAGAGAGTAAACTTGATAATTAAATCCAGGAGCTGGTTCTTGGAAATATCAACACAATGCAAGGGTCAGCAAACTTTCAGTAAAGAACAGATAGTAAATATGTTTAGGTTTTGTGGGCTACATTCACAGCCATGAATTATTCTTTGTTTATTTGTTTTTTTTACAAAACAAGTAAACTCCTGGGCTCCTGGGCCATATGAAAAAGGGCTATGGATTGGAGCCAGCCCACCAGCTAGAGTTTGCTAACTCTTACTGGTTATTGACCCTGGCTGACAATTAAAACCCTGGGGCACTTTGTAAAAATACCTGTGGTAAGCCAGGCTGTAAGGTTATATATCCTCTGTTCTTATTTCAGAGTCTGTGTAGTCAAACTGTATGTACATAGGAAAGTGTGTCTATGAAATATTAATATGCAAAACAAACAAACAAACAAAACAACCCTGTGCCTGGGCCCCACTCCAAATCAATTAATTGTGAATCTCTGTGGTGGAACTAAACAATAGTGCTTCTTAAAAACACCCCAGCTATTCCCAATAGTTAGCCATAGTTGATGATCCACTGCAATAGACCGGAGGTTCTCAACATGAGATCCCTGTACCAGCAGCTTCAGTATCACCCGGGAACTTGCTAGAAAACACAAATTCTCAGGTCCCTTCCAGACCTACTGAATCAGAAACTATGGGGGTGAGGCTCAGCCATCTGTTTTAATACATCCTCCAGGAGATATCTAATGGCACATTAAAGACTGAGAACCTCTATTATAGATAAACCTGTGACTGAGGGTAATCAAGAAAAGTGTTTTCCAAGAGTTCTTAATCATAAGGATTACCTTTGACAGTTTGTAAAATTACTCCTTAAAAATGCCTGGAAGTGCATTTTTAA
Source organism: Cabassous unicinctus (assembly GCA_029593785.1). Taxonomy (NCBI): domain Eukaryota; kingdom Metazoa; phylum Chordata; class Mammalia; order Cingulata; family Chlamyphoridae; genus Cabassous; species Cabassous unicinctus. The sequence continues at coordinate 115,384 of JAQZBX010000225.1, forward strand.
TGAAGGCGTCTAGATAATTATTATAATCAAAAAAGTTTAAGAAAGGCTGATAAAGAGAAAAGGACACACACATCAATACATAACATTAGAAACTGGAAATGAGATAAACCATAGACTCAGATTAGATGATTTGGTTTTTAAATTATTAGAGAAATTTGTATAAAAGTCAATCAAATAAATGTGAAGATCTCAAACACCTAATGTTTACCACACCCAAAACTGCCCAGACTATGTTGTAAGAAATTTCTTTGATACCTTTAAGGTATCTAAAATGTAAAGCTGGAGATAAAAACTAATTGATGGGAATGACTTCATCAAGACTAGAGTCTATTTAGTATCAAGGTAACCAGATAACTCAGGACTCAAGCCCAGAGCAGACCCCAAGACAACAACTGTACAGGGGAGGTTGTTGGACAAACATGGTGCCAGAGAAAGACAGCATTTAGTAAGAATATTGGGCATTAGCTTTGAAATGGACTGAGTATTTACAACTGCTTCAAGGAGTTGGTATAAAGTTGGAAGATCTGTGTTTTAATGCCATGTAGGGATGTCTGTTCATCTGAGAGCTTAGAGAAGTACAAGAGAAAAGCCAAATATCCAGGAATGTGGTGAAATGAAGAAGAAAGTCTGGTCTTAATACCTACAAAGTAAGAGATTTGTCATCAGTTTAAGAGGTAGGGGTTGCAGGATTTAAATAAAAGGGAAAACTTGAAAAAAAAACTAATATGGGAAAGTGATTTGGGGGAAAATAGTGAAGGAAAAGCAACAATACAGCCCAGTAGATACCACATCCAAACTCAGAGAAGGGATTAATCTGGGACAGGGGAATTTGTATATGGGGAATTTTTCATTTCTGCTTTGCCACACGGGAAAATGGTGGTCCAGGGTTGATGGTGGACAGAACAATTTCAAGGGAGGAAGGAGGAAATCCATTGATGGCCACGCAGTGAAAAGTCTGAAAAGAAGCTGACTGTGAAGTTTAACATGAGACGAGAGCCATGCTGTTTCAGAGGTATCCGATGGCCTCGGAGAAGTCAAGGACTTGACAACTGAAAGCCCCAGTGAGAGTATGGAGTTGATTGAAGGTGACGGGAGGTCAGTGGAAGAGAGCTGATTCCAAGCATATTTATTGAACACTCACCATGTGCCAGGCATTTTGCCAGATATTAATGAAGCATGTTCCTTTGCCTTAGGAAGTATATACCATCTCCCTGAGACATGTTCAGAGAGGACAAAGATGTAAGCAACTAAATAATTTACCAAGCAAAATAAAATTAAAATTCAAAGGAGGAATCCAACAAATATATTGTGGAAGGGCTAAGTGTCAAGGAGAAGAATTTCAGGGCAGAAACATGCTAACCTAAAGAAGTAGCCTGAACAGCATGTCCAAGAGGGCAGGTCTTGGTCAAAGAGCAGCCAGCTGACTGGAGATAGCTCACAGATAGTCCAGGCCTGGGGTAGAGGCAGGAAGATGTGCTTGTTCTACCCAGTGGCTTTTTTTTTTTTAGTTGAATTTGAATGCCTTAAGATAGGATGTTACCGTCTCTAATTTCCCACTGGCCCCACTGATTCTTATTATGCTAAAGCTCGCCAGCCTCACACAATGTATGCCACTTGTCTGATTGCTGAAGGCATCTTAGTTTAGAGTCTATGGGGACTTGAGGTATGAAATACTTCCATACCACGCTAGAAAGTTCAGGCTTCATTTGGCATGAAGAGTTACCATGTGGGGTGTGAGGTTCTCTGGCCTATATTTTATGAAGCGGCAGCCATAGGGTGGAGTAAAGGAGTGCTACAAAGGCAGGAAAACAATTCAGAAGCTATTACTTTCATTGAGTTGCGCCATGAAGAGGGTCACAAATGGGGTAATAGCAGAAAGGATGAAAATAAGGGGAGAGAGATGAGACACCTTGTAGTTGTAGAATTAATAGACCTGGGTAACTAGTTGGATGTGGAATGTGAAAAAGAAGGAGTGAAGTAAAGATTGGAGGGTTCTTCAGATGCTTAGCTGGATGGCATGAACCCAAATGAAACATAACACATTTAGGCAGGTCTGATAGGAAACATAACCATACATATCCTAGAGTCTACTGGGCATTACCATCAGCTATTTATCTATAGAACACTTAATTCATCTTTATCTTCCCTCTCTTATCTTCTTTATTTCTGCTGAGGATGTCATTCTTTGCATACCCTGGGGTTAAGACTTCAGAATCCTCTTAACACCTTCTTTTCCCATATCATTTTACAACATATCAGTTATCAAATTTTCTTGAATTCTCATGTTTCTGTATTTTGAAACTTTCCTTTTTCCCAACTCTCTCTACTGCCTCCTGATTCTAGACCCTCATTATGTCATCCTTATCTTATCATGATATCCCCCTTTATATTCTAGTTGCCCTGTATACAATCTCTTACTCCCTCTGATTTTTCCTGCCAAATTAGTTTTCCTAAAACCTAGTATTTATCCAACTATCACTCCCAACCTATAAATTTTCTATGACTCCACATCAACTCCACATTATCCAAGGAACTTTTCCACACAAACTCTAGGCTCTGTCCAATACAGCTCTAACTTAACTTTCCAATCTTATCTTTTATAGCCCCCTTCCACTTGAATCAGATTGATTTCCTAAATTTGTTTTTCTTGGTCTATAACTTTACTTATGTTCTCTCCTCTCTGTGCAAAGTCTCTTCCTCCCTTTGAATCCAAACTTTCAGACCTAGTCAAATTTCTGCTTTACTGAAAAAGATGCCCTTTTGCACAATTGTCTCTTCCATCTTGAATCTCACAGCCCTTTTTGACACTACCACTTAAGTAGGTACTTACAGATTCCCCACAGTACTTATATTGTTGCCTTTCCTTGCAGTAATTCATATTAGCCTTGTCTCTCCAACTGATGCCTTAGTTCATTGAGATTATATGGTCTCTTCCTTTGTATCTCTCATAGAACCCAATATAATAATAAAATCAATGCTGGGCACTAAATACATACTTAAAGGACAAACAGATGATGTTTTACTTAGAAGGCTCTTGAAGGTGGCTGCCTTGCCTTATAATGAGAAATTCAAAGGATTAACCTTATCCATTCTAGGCTGATAGAGAATGGATATTGAGTAAAATAGGCAGAGAAATATAATGCCTAGGTTGCATGATGAGAGTCAAGGTAACAGACAACCCCAAAATCCCAGTGGCTCGTCACAACAAGATTATTTTCTCATACTCTTGATAGGTCCAAAAAGGGTAAAGGGAAGGGAAGAAAAGGGTTTGCTCATCAGAATCACTCAGGGACTGGGGTTGGCATAGACTTTGTCTCACTACGTTCATCTGCAATCACCACGGCAGGAGGAAGAGAATGAGGTGTATCTTGTACAGACTCTTAAAATTTCCACCTGGAAGTGACACTTCCACTTAATTTTCCTTGACCAAAGAAAACCACATGGCCACACCCAACTTCAAAGATCACAGGAAAGTGCCCTTCAACCATGTCCAGAAAAGGAGGAGAAAAAGATTGCTTGTGATTGCCACAGGTGCTAACGTTGGCTAAGAAAAGCATATCAATCAGGATTCTTTTAGCTGCAGCCAACAAAACCCAATTGGATAACTTAAGCAAAAAAAATAATAATAATTTCCTGGGAGGGTATGAGGTGACTCACAGAATTAAAGGATATCTCCCTCAAAAAGCATAAGAACAAGTTCAGCCCGGACATATATATGAAGAACAAGGTTGACAGGCTCTTTGAAGCGCCTCCGATCCTATGAATCCACTCCAACCATATTCCGTCTTTGTGACATTTGTTTAACTTTCAGTTCATAGATGAAAGCACCTAATTGCCAACCATGACAGGGATGAGTGGGCACCTGGAACAACAATCTCATTAAGATTGTGTGCACTGGAAGGAAGGATAATAATCCAAAGGAAAAGCAGGACACGACTGGAAGGAGGAATAATAGTGGACAGGAAAAAGCCGCTGATGTCTATTATGCATAAATAATTGTATAATCATTTAAAAGGCTGATGTGAGGATGGCATGACTGTGCAGCAAGAAATAACATAGATTGCATTTCTGTATCCCTTGTCTAGAGACCTCTAAGGTTGTACCTTTAGAGGCACTGCATTTCTTTGCTTTACTTCTTCCAAAAGGTAGTTTATTTCCTACTTTCCTCAAGTGCAAATCCTATTTTATGGCATTAGCAACATCATAATATGATCACAGGCATAATTAAGGGCTGCAATTTAAAGGCAAAAGCTACACTTTTAGTGAGTAAAACCACGTCCCAGTGCAGATCCACAGCTGATTTGCTTCTGCTTTCCCTAGTGGGAGCTAATCCTAAACTGAGATGCTGAGATGGGCAGCACTTTGAAGGACAAAGAAATGGTTTAACTGGGGGACAGATTGGCCATCCCTAGAGACTCTTCCCAAATTTCCAAATTATAAAACCAGAGGCAGCAGCTTCAGGGCTGATGGTTCAAGGTTCATTCACTAGCAACAGGAGTATTCTGGGACTTTGTGGACTAACCAAAGGCTCTCCCCACCACCACCTCCACTCCCAAGATCTTTTATTCAAACAGGTGCTTTAATAAAGGGTTGCTCTGTGTGAAACCAAATTGGGGGACCCTGAATATTACCCCTGAGTCCCCTCTTCTTCTGCCTGAAAGTTATATTAGTGAGCTTTTGCTGCATGCTATACCATCTACCCTTACACTACTGACTTAAGACAAACACTATTTATTCAGCTCACAATTCTGTGAGTCAGCAATTTGGGCTCAGTTAGTCAGTTCTTCTGCTGGTCTCTGCTAGCACTATTCCTGTGTCTACGATCACTGCCCATCAGCTAGGTGACTCTGCTAATTGGGTTTGGCTAGCTGAGATGACAGAGGCAACCAGGCCTATCTCTTTCACCATCTTGTAGACAAGCCTGGGCTTCTTCACGTGGTGGTAGAGGCAAGGATTTCCAAGAGCATTAAGGCCCAATGCACAAATGCTTTCCAAGCCTTTGCTTGTCTTTTGACTGCTAATGTCCCTCTGGCCAAGGCAAGTCACATGTCCAACCTGGATTCTTGATGGAAGAATCTGCAATGTCACATTGTGACAGTCTGAATGCAGGAAAGGGTAGAATTTATGGCCAATTTTACAACCTTCCATAGAAGGTAAACCCTGAAGGGACTCCATGATTCAAAATTTGGAAGCCCTTGGCTTAAGCAAATCTAATTTATCCATCCTCATTCTAGATGGATAACTTCTAGCTCACCTAAGTAATATCTTGGCAAACCAGCCATGTCTAAACCTCTTATTTTCTGCAGGCTTTCTAGGTGATGGGTTAGCAAAGTGACTCTGTTGCCTAACTAAATAGACATTTATCTGGCCTCCCCAGCTTTGGCCTTCTGTCCTGATGCTGCACATCCATTTGGAATGCAACATTAGTAGATAGAGACCACTGTGCAGTCCCCAGACCTTGGAAAGACAGGCCCGGGTTTCAGTGTAACACATTCTGCTGATAGTCGAAGCAGTTCAAAGTGGCATAATTTAAAGCTCTTATTCAACTCAAAGAATTCATTTGTCTTTTGATCCACCTTCCACTGACAAATGCTTCCTTCCCTATCACATTCAAACACACACACCCTTCAGAAGCTAGTAAACTCATCCCCTGCCAAGGAATGGATTTTTCTCATATTGCTCCATCTGAGTGATAAAAAGGTTTAATGTCCCAAGTTCGTTTCTCAATCGCTAACTCAGATGTAGCCATTACAGCAAAGCGCCTAAGCTCTTTCTACAGTTATTAAACTGTTAGCCCTAATTCCTTTGGAGACTCGACCTAGCACCAACAATTCTGAGGGCTCTTCCTATTAAATCTGCATTTTGCACAGTGAGATAAAGCAGGCCAGGTCAACCCTGTTTACAGAGATGACAGGCGGCTCCTGCTTGAGGCTGACGCCGTCAGCAGTTTTACTCTCTCTGGAAGGCTGTGCGAGATTGTCCCTTCCAGTGCATGGCCCAGGCACATTTGCCAATTTTGCAGACTTTTCTGAAAGGCAACCACTTCCCTGGTGGGAGACCAGAGCCCTTGGCAGCATGATGAGGCAGTGCTGCTGCAGGTAAAATGTGAATATGAAATAAGGCAAATATCAACCTAGGAGAATACAAATAGAAACAGGAATAATAAGATTCATTTATATTTATTTTTGTCTTTAAAAGGAAAAACAAGAACTTATGGTTTTCTAAGTTTCAGTACAGAGATTTACACGAGCACCCTCCATCCCTTTGCCAGATGGTACATGACTCATGTGACACAGGGGTCCATGAAAGGAAGGGGTAAGGAGCAGGCTGGAGAATCAGCCTGCCTATCTGTCCACTTTCAGCAGACTGTGATGTGTCACAGTCTACATGAGACCAATAGAATTAATTTAAACCAACCCTTAGAAAATATACAAGTGGCTTCACAGGATTCTTGTAGAGATGCTAAGGACTGAAGAAAATACCAATAATGTAGACATAAAGCAATGATGGCCAAGCTGTCCATTTTCCCATTGCTATTTGATCTCTCTGTCAGCAGCAACATTCGAAAAAGAAAAAGGATGGGGCTAATTAGCTTTGTCAAAAAGTCTAACACTTCATATTTGAAAGATGAATGTACACCACTATTGTCAATGTCAAACCTTACCCAAAGACCTTGAAAGATGAGCTAATGATAGTTTGAGGCCTTGGAGATTAGAAAGACACTTTAAAATATTGCTTTATTTCTTGCTTATCTCATCCTTTTACAATTTCTCTTTTATGTATGTTTCATAATACACCAAATTAAAGCTCTTTAATTTTAATTATATATTAGATTCAATTATATACAAAGTTTCATGTATATTGCAGGTGCAGGGTCAAACATTTTTCACTGATTAGGCATACCATCAAAAACAGTTTGAAGTGGGGCGGGTGTAGCTCAGTGGCTGAGCACTTGCTTCACACATACGAGGTCCCGGGTTCATTCCCTGGTACCTCCTAAACAACAACAAAAACAGTTTGCAAACTCTAGTTTAAGAAGAAGGTAACAATGGCAACCAACATTTGTATGCCTGAGAGTGACCTGCCTAAAAATCCTTCAAACTCCAAACTTTGGGTGTGTTTTCCACTCACCATATAGCCTCGAACAACAAAAAAAAAAAATACAATAAAACTAACTAAGAAAAGTTACTGGAATTATTTCATTTATTAACTGTGGTAGGTAGTTCTTAAAACTGAATCTCAGGTCCCCTAAAGACATTAGAAAACTTTGCAAGAGCAAGCGTAATTTAGGGTTGCACCCTCCTGATGGTGATAGCAACACCACCACCCCAGCCATCATCACCAACAGTTACTGGGGTTCCTGAGGGCTTTATGTACGTTAACTCATTCACTGCTCACAATAACATTATGAGGCACCATCATGGTGGACAGACTTTAAAGAGGACCCCATTACTGCCAGTGCTTGGTGTTCATGCCTCCCCTTGAGTGTGGGCAGGACTTGCTTCTAGCCAGCAGAATATAGCAAACGTGACTTGATTACATGTACGTGGTGGCATGATTATGTGCCATAAGATGGCAGGGCTTCTCTTGCTGTGGCTTCTCTCTTCCTGGCTGGCTTTGAGCAGGCAAGTGGCCACATTTGGGTCTCGTGTGGAAAAGAATGGAGAGTGGCCTCTAAGGAGTGAGGGTGGACTCCAGTCAACAACCAACAAGAACATGAGGCCTTCAGTCCTACAGCCGCAAAGAAATGCGTTCTGCTAACAATGTGAGAGTGCTTGGAGTGGATCCTTCCCCAGTCAAGTCTAGGATGAGATACATCCCCAGCAGAGAACTCAATTTCAACCTTGCAGGGAATCCAGCTGGGCATGCCAGACTCTAGTCTCACAGAAACTGTGGAAAAATAAATGTGTGTTGTCTTGAGCCACTAAGTTTGTGCTGATGTTGTTATACAGCAATAGATAATGAATATAGAAGAAAAGATTTTTAATTCCCCATTTTATAGGTGGAATGTTACATAAATTGTCCAAGTTCACACAGCTAGGCAGGGCTGGGATTAAAGCCCAGGTGGTCTGGTTCTAGAAGGTTAGCCCTAATCACTATACTTTGCTGCCTCAGCTCACACTTCACCTGCTAACACAGTAGTCATTGCTGTATACCACTCCCTGTCCTAAGGGTGGTATCTTGGTTTGCCAGGGCTGCTATGACAAACACTATACAATGGGCTGGCTTGACAACAAGAGTTGATTGGTCCAGAGTTTTAGAGGACAGAAGCCTCAAATCAAGGCATCAGCAAGGCCATGCTTCCTTCACAACATCTGTAGAGTTCTCAGGGTTCCTTGGCTTGCATCTCTGCCTCCTGCTACACAGCAGATCCGATCTCTCTCTCTCTCTCTCTCTCTCTCTCTCTCTCTTTGTGTCTGCTCTTCCAGTTTCCACTGATTTCCAGATTCTGGTTCCTCTGGCTGCATCTGAGGTTCCTCTCTTAATAAGGCCTCCAGTCATATGGATTAAGGCCCACCCTCACTGAGTCTGGCCACACCTCAATAGGACCTTGGCAGATCCTATTCACAAATGAGTCCTCACCTTAACTGATAATACATCTTCAAAGGATCCTATTTACAAATGGGTTCACCCTCACAGGAATGTCGATTAAGAACCCATCTTTTGTTTGGGCACATAATCCAATCAACCACTGGTGGGGACCCCTGCCCTTAGGCCATGACCCAGTTTTGGGCACCAATCACAATCCCTTGCCATCCCAGTGCCAAGGCCACGGCATGGCATTTGTGTCAGCACAAGAAGAGATGAGGGGCTAATGAGTCACGGGTGCTCCGTGCACAGCCCTGGCATCTGGGAAGGAGCAGTGCTGAGTAGCAGACGAAAGGCTCCGGCAGTCTGTGGCTCTGAATAAACTCTGCCAATAACTCAAGTTTCCCCACAAATAAAGAGGAAAATAAGTCTGTGGGTGTCACAGAGAGAGTCTTGGCGTGAAAGTCAGGAGATTTAGGCTCTGACCTTGGCTCTTGGCCGTGGGAACCTGAGTTAGTCATTTAGCTCTTCTTGGCCTCTGTTTTCCCATCCCTAAAAGGAGGGGTTTGGATTGAGTGATTTGAAAGTCTCCAAAAAGAAATTATACAATCCTGAAATACTGTCATAAATTTAATTTATTCAATGCCTTCCTTTTCTTTCTCCCTCCCTCCCAAAATTCTAAGCTGCCTAATTTTGAAACCCAAGTGACACATTTCCAATGGAGAGTAAGCTGAAAAGCAAGAAACCTCATGGGGTCAGAGACACGAGGAAGACTGGAACTCGTAGCCAAAAAGAAGAAATTCTCACCCAAAACTACATAACCCTGGGGCCCCCAGCGCGGCATTTTCCACCCATCGTCAGAGCTCAGCCTCCAGGGCTCCCCCTTCCCCTGCTTTCCCTTGCAGATTGAGTCCCAGCCGGCATGACAGTCTCATTTTTCACTGAATGCATGTGGTGAATGCTAAACTGTAATCTCTTTTTGCATGCTTCAGTTCCAAATTCATAACTGGAGGAGCAGCCCGGCTGTCTGCTAGGTATCGCTGTTAACCGCTCTGCCGAGCAGAGCCGGGCAATCCTGGAGTTGGAGCGCTTTTTCCCTGCTTCACACTTTGTCAAAATGCATCAAAAGTGACACAAAGAAATGGCCACTGGAAACTCCCCGTTTTCCAATCCTTTTACTATCTGATTGTTCTTCCTCTTCAAGCCTTAGCCATCCTCAAAACAGGGCTAGGGCCCCCGCCTGGGTTGTTTTAATTTTAAAGTGGAATGCACTACAAAAGAGGGGCCTTCCCACAGCTCTGAGGCCGGCAGCGTCCCTGGTCATTGTCTTCGGATTCTACTCACGAAGCTCCGTGCGGTCTCTGAGATGCCACTTTCTCCCATACCCCAAGTGCCTGATGTTTTCCCTTGCTATTAAAACTTGAATTGCTGAAAAGATCTGGTTGAGAAAAAAAAACAAAATTGTAGAGCAGGTCTACCTTGCTAGAATCCTTGCTGGCTTCCCCATGCATTCAGAATAACCCAAGCCCTGCTTGATTCTCCCGCTACATTTCCAACAGCCCTTGGATCATTACACTCTTGCCATTCTGTCTTTCGCCTTCTTTCTCGTTACCCCAAATGGCCTTTGCTCTTTGCTGGGAATGCTCTTTCCTTAGATCTTCCGATGGCTGTCATTCATCTCAGGCCTAATGAGCCGTGCCCAGTGATGTCTTCCCTGATCTAGCAAACGCTGCTGGTGCCCTGCCTACACCCACTCAGCATGAGCCATGCACGTGACCCAGATGTCAGACGCCAGTTTCTGTGACTCTGCCGGAGGCTTTCTCTGCTGACCGGAGCCGGCTCTGCCCAGATCCTGGACAAATTGGGTGTGCCAGAGAATCACACAAGTGTGGTCCCAAGTGCAGTCCTTAACCAATACCCTTGCTCCTCAGAGGAACGTGTTCAACACTGGCTCTGGGACTTCTCCATGGGGCTTAAGCTCCAGTTGCCCACACAGTAACGTGAGAGATTGCACATCTTTATTGGTTTCTGTCTTACATCCCTAATGCACCCAAATAAACCACTTGCACTTAAATCCTTGTCTCGGGGTCTGGTTCTGACACAAGCTGAAGGTATTCTTCTCTTTCTATCATTCTCTTCCTATTGCCCTTTTCTATTTTTTTCACAACCCTTCCAATCTGTGAATAGGTGTTTGGTTTTTTTTTTTCAGTTTATTAATTTGCTTACTTTTTATTGCCTCTCCTCTCTACATGGAGAGTGCAAACTCCGTGTGAGGAGACAGTTCTTCAGCTGTATCCAGCATCCAAGCAGTGGCTGGCCCACCCTAGGTGCTCAAGAAATGTTGGCTGAGTGAATGAATGAACTCCTCACATACAGCTTACCGTGCTCTTTCGTCTTTCAGGAGACTTTCCCATTTACGGTTCAGGTACCCTATAAATCTTTCCTACCCTTCTGCCAACCCCACAAAGGAATTTCAAACCCCTGGAGAGAAAGGAGGGAGGAAAGTTCTTTCACACTCTAATCACAGAGCACCCACATCCTACCTGCCCAGGCTGCCCAGCCCTGAAGGTAAGACCTGAACAAGAGGGCAGTTAGACAACATGATAAAAACTGAACAGGTCATGAAAGCGAAGGAAGTTCAGATGCATGCTACATTTGGATGAACTCTGAAGACATCATGTTGAGTGAAATAAGCTACACACAAAAGAACTAACACTGTATGATCTCATTTATGTGGGAAAAAAAACAACTAGAATATGCAAATTCAGAGGCAGAAAGTAGATTGCAGGTTACATGGGGGTGGTTGGGATGGGGATTGGGGAATTAATGCTTAAATGGGTATAGAGTTTCTGTTTGGAATGAAAGAATAGGTTTGATAGTGGATGGTGGTGATGGTAGCACAACATTGTGAATATAATTAACACCACTGAACTGTATATTTGAAGTGGTTAAAATGGGAAATATTATATATGTTACCAGGATAAAAAAATTTTTAAAAAACTGAATATGTCTTTGAATTCTTGGGACAACATAACAATGGAAATTTGGATTTTTTGCCTCAAATTTAGCTTGTTGATTTCTGCCGGATGAAAAGCTCATTTGCCCCAAAGTGACCATCCTTGCCTGAAGGATTTTCTCCCTGGTTAACTGGGTCTCAGATCTCACTCCTAAATGGAGGGATGAAGAGTTTGAAGGAAACTAAATCTTCCCAGGCAACTGTTCAGAAGGCTGGGGCCACACCGTAAGTGCCTGTGTGTGTGTGTATGTGTGTGTTGCCCACAGGTTTGGAATGAACCTGCAGCACTGGCTTCCACCCATACCCACTCTCCACTCCTGGCCTATCTAACTTCCTTGGACCCAGGATGCCAGAGACTGTCTGTGTTTGTCCCCCTTTAGGTCCCCAGTGTTTACTATAGTTCCTAGTACACAGTGGCTGCCCCATAAATATACAGTGAATGAATGAACAAATGCATGAATCTCACTTCTCCCAGAGGAGGAACCCATTAAAACCCACTGAAATAGTTCTAAAGCTCATTGGACCTGATGGAGTCCTCAGCAGCCCTATATGAAGAAAGAAGCAGTGACAACAATTGCCCTATTGTTTACAAAAAGATCAAAGTGTCAAAGGATAGGAGACAATGGTGTTTAAAGAGAAACATGGGAATTGCTGCTCAGTGACTTCTGTGGAGGGAACCGTGGTTTAGCTATAAACAGACAGTCTAATTGCAAGAAAACTCCAAAACCAGTATGTCAGTGCCAGGGTGACGTTCTCTGCCACAGAAGTCTAAATCACTTTTTGGATCATGAGGGGAACGTCCAGGCTCCTTTCTTTAAATGCCACATGACTAAGGGGTGGGGAGACTGGGGACAGCTTGGAAGAGGTGCTTGGCCAGGAGATGGACACCGCAGAAACTGCCTCCAAGAAGTAAGTGAGATGATGAATGTGGGGGCTTTTTGTAAACAACAAATCCCTTTCCCCATACTGTATATTTTATGATGATGATAAAAATTGCGGGGGCGGATGTGGCTCAAATGGTTGGGCATCTGTCTCCCGTATGGAGGGACCTGGGTTCGATCCCCAGGACCTCCCGGTAAAATAAAAAAAATATATAGAAGGTGCGCCATCAGGGCCCGCTAGCGGGAGAGCCCCCAGGCCCCACTCACGGGTGTGCCACCAGGCCCCACATGCTGGTGTGCCAGGCCCCGCTGAGCCATGCAGCAAGATGATGACGTAACAAGAGAGTAACACAAAGGGAGAGCCAAGATGAGATGCGCCAAAAAATCAGGATCTAAGGTGGCGCAGGTGGCAGAATGCCTCTCTCCCACATCAGAGGTTCCCAGGATCGAATCCCGGTGAAGACAGGAGGAGAAGGATGAGAAGAGAGGGCAGAAAACAGACACAGAGAATTGCCCAGTGAATGGACACAAAAACAGCAAAAACAGGGGGAGGGGAGTGGTTATAAATGGATAAAAGTAAAATAAATAAATAAGTCTCTTTAAAAAAAAAAATTGCTGCTAGTTAATCCCAGGCGATGCTCCCGTTGGAAAAAAAAAAAAAAAAAA
>JAQZBX010000226.1:0-128232 GCA_029593785.1 Cabassous unicinctus
TGAGTCTTATAGCATATATATATATATATATGTCAAATGTATGAAAAAAGTTAGCCCAAAGGGTAAAGTGGTATAAAATCAAATGAAGGTAGACTTATATTAGTTAAACATGTAAACAATGTATTCTAAAGCAAAAACCAAAGTCAGAAAACAAAGAATTAAACCTAACAAGGAAATGAAGATGATAAAACATGCTTAATTAATCCAAAATGATAGCCAACAATTATTAAAAATAACCAAGGCATAAATAAGCAAAAATTAAAAATAGCAATATGATATAATTAAACCTAAACATGTCAATAATTATAATTAATAGAAATTGTATAAAGAACACTTAAAAAGTAGAGATACTTTGAAAGAATTCAGAAACAAGACAATTCTATGTAGCCTTCAAAAATGTATATTAAATTAAAACAAATATTTATAAAGAAACATAATTATAAAATACTAACATTAACTGAAAGAAAATTGGAATAGTTAAATTATTAAAATAGTATCAGGTAAAGTAGATTTCAGAAAAAATATTAACAGGTATAATGAAAGTCATTTCAAAATGATATTGGGGTCATAAAAAAATCCCAAAACTACGTTCATGAAATAATACAACTACCAACAAATGATGTGAAACTGGTAAAACTGCCAGAAGAAACATACATATGAACAATTAGAATTGGAGTTTTTTCTTTTTACCCACCCACTCTTCATTGACACCTGAGAACAAAGATAATATTCTGTAATGGTTTCTACTTTTTGAACTTTGTATAAAAATCCTTATGGCTCACTGGTCTATTTAGCAAAGTCCTACATGCATTTGAAAAATGTGAAATAGGCAGTTTTGGGGAATAGAGTTCTACAAAAGTCAGTAAGGTATACTTGAAAAACTGGATTACTCAAGTTTTCTATCTATCCTTATTTTAATCTGATAATTTGTCAGTAGTTGGAGCTTCTATTAGTAAGTGTTCTCCAGAGAAACAGAAATGACTCATAATGTAAATATTTTGACATTTATTATAGCAATTGCCTTATATGAATGACACTAGGGAAGAGCAAATTCAAATTCTAAAGGGCAGGTAACAAGCTGCGAACACCTATGATAAAATACCAGGAGAAACTAGCTGGCTGAAATAGAGATGGAAATTCTTCCTTCTGACTGATGAGAAGTTCTCCTCTTAAGGATTTAGAAGATTGGATAAGACTTCTCTCATTGTTGAAGAAAGTCTCCTTAGTTGATTATAGATGTTATCAGCCAAAGATGCAATCAATGTACTAATGATTTAAATCCAAGATATATCCACACAGTAATAATCAGGTTGTTGTTTGCTAAACAACTGTACACCATAATCTAGCTAAGTGGACACATGAACTTAAGCATAATGGAGTGTTTTGGTTTGCTGAAGATGATGATGAAAATACCACAAATGGTTTGGCTTTAATAAAGGGAATTTAATTGGGATAAACTCCTACAATTCCAAGGCTGTGAAAATGTCCAAATTAAGATATCATCAGAGATGCTGTCTTACCAAAGGGCAAAATCCTGGATTCCTGCCACGTGGCATGGCAAGATAGTGGCCAATCACCAGAGTCCTCTCTCTCTAATGGCACGGTCAAAATAGCAGCTCTCTTTTTCTGTGTGCTTCTGCTTTCTCTGCCTTTATAAAATTTCAGCAAGAGGGCAGAGACATAACTTGGATCATGCCTCACTGACATAGTCCAATCAAAGACCCTAAATTCATCTAAATAAAACTGATCTAATTAAGGTTCCCTTAACTAATCTAATCAACAGGTCCCATCAATACAGCATTTATAGACACAGGAATGGGTTAGCTCTAGAACATAACTATCTGCTGTCCACAAAATGGCAAACCAGGACACAGAGCTATGTCTTAAAAATGTTTAATTATGCTAGTGCTTCCCCATATCTCATTTTAGTTCTCTTAATTTTGCTTTATATATTTTGATTTTATATTATGCCCATAAAATTGCTATGGAATTTATTTGAATGAACATCTCAAAATGAGCTTTATAAAGTGTCAAGGAAAAAATGAATATTTCCATAAGGAATAGTTTTCCAAATTAATTCATACACAATGTGGTTTCAATTGATGTATGAAGAATAAAATTTAAGAATCTCCATTTAAATATATTGTTATCATTTTACTAAATAACATTATTTACACATTGCTTACTACACAATACTTTTCTACAACATAATCATAATAATGTACAAAGGCACAGTCATATAGGAGGGAACATAGTATTAGTTACTGAAAAACACATGTAATAAAAAGAACATTTTCAGGAAGAAAAATAGTCTGCAAAGTAATAAATCTGATCATTTAGCTATCATATCAGTACCTTGTGACAATAACAATCTTGGAATAAACAGAAATGAGAGTACTGGTTGTAGTGACAATCATTTACTAATTTATATATATAGAAACTGAAAGTATAATATTTTATTGAATTTTTCTGCAAGATTGCATGTGTTTAGAAAATTATCCAATATGGCAACCCATTTTGTCACCACTGGAGAGTACTATGACTAATTCAAAGGTTATTATAGGGATATGGGCCATTATATATGAGACACCAATAAGAAATTCTACTTAAATACATAATTTCATTGTTTTATCTTCAAACTACATTGAAAAGATGCATTAGAAACAATGTATGTGGAAATAGAGGAAAAAAACATGTTTGTCTCCTTAGAATACAGATTTTAATTCTTGCAAATTGCAAATCTTAACCCTAAAATTTCTCAACATAGCAGTGATTTCCATTTTATAAATACTATTTGCATTGAATAAAAATAATTCTTATTTAAAATTTATACTGCCACAATAAAAAACAGATACATTATCATTGATCTCTTTAACTAACCACAGTTTTCTCAGACTCTTTTTTTGTCTTCAGTTTTCAGTCAGTTCAGGTCATTGAATTTGGTAATGAAAAAGAAATTTAATTTTGAATCATACTTTAAGTCATGTCATCAAAATGGAAATGGCTTCAAAAAATTATCCTATCATTTTTCCTGAATAAAATTTTCTACTCACAACTCTATTTACAGGCCCCTTTATCTGCTTGTTTCTAAGACTATAGATTATAGGATTCAAGAAGGGAGGGACTATAATATAGAACACAGCATTGATCATGTCCTGAATTGTGGGTAAGTTGGAGATTGGCTTCATATACACAGCAGCACCTGAGCTGAGAAAGACGGTCACCACAAGAATGTGAGTGATACATGTGGAAAAGGCCTTTCCTTGCTCTCCTCTTTTGGAAATTTGAGCATCATAGAAAATATGTGAATATAAGATTTGGTGATGAAGGCAAAGCAGACACCACCAAAAATCACCACAGAGATACAAATTAAAATTTCATTACTGAAGGTTTCAGAACAAGAGAACTTCAAGAGTTGGGAGTCACAGAAGAACTGATGGACCACATTGGACTGAGAGAAAGGCAGCCAGAATATGTTGCCGGTGTGGAATCCACAATAAATCATACCACTAAGTACTGAAGCCAGAGTCATCTGGACACAGACATGAGGGTTCATGATCACAGGGCAGTGGAGGGGCTGGCAGATGGCCACATAGCAGTCACAGGCCATGACAGTGAGGAACAGAAACTCTACTATAACAAATAAAGTCACGAAGAAGATCTGAGCTGCACATCCAGCCATGTATGTGCTGGAAGAAAATGACACATGCCTTGGGTATTGTAACAGAAATGTAGCACATGTCTAAGACAGAGAGATTCCTAATAAAGACATACATTGGGGTGTGAAGACTCTATTCAGGCTATTCAGGCATGGCTACTGTGATAATGAAAAGGTTTCCCCAAAGTGTTGCTAAGTACATCAGTAGAAATAGCATGGCATGTAAGACTCTGAACTCCCAGATATCAGAAAATCTTCTAAGCAGGAATTCAGTCACTGTGGTAGAGTTTGGCATCTTAGGAAAATTGACCTTGGTCATGGAAAGACACACAAATAACCCTTAAAATAAAATTTAAAAGCCATGAAAAATCAACATGAAGAATAAACTAGCCTAAATACATTCATCATCTTACATTGGTCCAACTTTAGTCTCTGGTTTGTTTTTGGTTAGTAGAATATAACATAATGTTTCTTCATGGTCTTTAGAATCTATGCTTGTGAATCTTATTTCAGTGATGGGGTAACAGTAAAATGTAATTTTTAAGAGCTGTGCCTATGTTTGCACATATATTTCTATCACTTAATAGTTATAAAATGAATCCATTAGATGTTAAAGGATTGCCTAGAAGATTGAAATATTTCATATAGGTAATTTCTATGCATCCCTGTATCATTAGGAATATTCTCAGAAAGTTAATATTTGTGATTGTATGATGACAAAAGAGAATCTGAGTAAATATAGGAGAGCACTATTTATTTGGAGCCTCTCAAAATTTTATAATTAATTATAATCCATTCCCTGGCCACCAGGTAGAAAACTGTTTTTATCCTCACTTCACCAGCTATGACTTTTGATGCTGATTTCATTTGAAAATCAACCCTTAAAATGTCCTCTCTCTGATGACCACATATTCACTGGATACACACATAATCTTCCTAACACCTGTCTATATCTTATTCTTCAACATATCTTTTTCAATTCTTAATCATTTCTTAGATGCTTTCTGGCGTCATTGTGTTTGTTCAATATCATTGATAAAATAATCAACCAAGTGAATTTTATTACCAGCTTTCATTTACTTATTATTTCTTTTATAGTTTACATTATTCACATATTACGTACTACACTTCTCATTGTAACTCTAAAAATTGACAGCTAAAATACACAAAAAAGAGGGGTAACTGAAAGTTCAAGGACATTTTTAAGTCATGTAAATGTAAGTGGAAGAGTAAACATTAAATGTAAGATTTGTCTGCTCAGACAGTGCATTGCCACAAGGAGCATTTTCTTCAGCATAACTCCTGATCCTGCTGAGATGCAATGTTTCTTACCACACCAATCCAAAATCCTCTTTCAGGCTCAGTATTCACTAATATGGCAGCATTAAACCTTTTGGATCCACTATTAAATCACAATGATCCAGAGCTAAAATATCTCTCCACTGTTTACCTACATATAGATTATTAGATGGTCTATGAGAACGGTTCAAAACTATTTTCTAGATTGCTTCATATGTTAATATTCTTGACCTTATTCAACATTAAGTGATCACTTCAGCTAAGAATTATTATGATCTGGGTTTCAACCAATCCAGAAGTGTAAAATATCTGTATTGCCCCAGTCTCTACTCAGTGTCAGCATACATAGTCTTTAACCATTTAAAATATTCTATGAGATTTTGTGCTAATATATTTAGAATTTCAAATATAAAAAATCATATATAGTTTCACTCATCTATTCCCCTATCTGTTTTCTTGGGGTGAATGGAAACATCTACTCCTAAGGCCATTTCACCACCCCAGTCTTCATTCTTTCTCTGCCTTCACTGAAGTCAATGTTCCCACTATAGGCCATCATAAGTGTCTCATGTTTCCCCATGTACTCCTTGAATTTAAATGGATGCTTAGATCTCTCAGTTCAAAAATTTTAAAAAGTCCCTTACAACTCTTTATATGTTTATATTACCTGTGGGGGAAATGCATTATTTATTAACAATCTAAGGTTAGGGAAGTGGGTGTGGCTCAGTCTCTAGAGCTCCCGATTACCATATGGGAGGCCCCGGGTTCGCTTCCTGGGGCCCCCTTGTGAGGGCAGCCCAGCCGGCATGGCATGGTGGGCTGATGCAGCAAGACCTCACAGCAAGGGGGAGATAAGCAGACACAGAAAAAACACACAGCGAATGGACACAGCGAGCACAAGCAGCAAGGGGGGGATAAATAAATAAATAAATCTTAAAAAATAATAATATAAGGTTAAATAAATTAAGTATATTGATTCTTCAATTTTATATCAAACACTATTATGTTTCCCATAAAATCTGGGCATGTTTCAGAACTTGAATAAGCTGAGATAGAAAGATAATGTTTGATGTGTGAGTCATTAATGAATGCTTTTCCTTCATAATGTTCCCTTTCACAATCAGTGCTAGCTAAACCTTACTTCTAATGTGACAAAGCTTTTTTCTGAATTTGGTGAAACTGTCTGTTTTCCTTTTTTACTTGAAACCATAGAATGTACATTTTCAGACTTGCTTACATTTTCACTTTTTAATTCTCAATATTAATGCACTTTATATATTTGTTTTGGTGTTTCTTTTTCTCATCACAAATATAACTACTTATAACATAGAGAACCTCTGCTGGCTGTAGGAAGGCAGGGCCTGTGTCACTTTCAGACTGACCTCCTGACTGCATAATAAAAAGCTTTTCCTCGTTATGGTCTCCTTTATTTCAAGATCCCTCAAAATGATTCAATAATGCATCAATATTTCACAATTGGAACACAGAGTGAATATCTCTTATAATTTCATAGTCACCAATCAAGTTTAGGTTTTCATCTTGAATTACTAATGATTTAAACATGTGCAAACTTTAGGAGAAGGTATGTTTTACATCCTGTCTGCCATTTTTTTTCTCCATGTAGCTATGGAGAGCTTCACAAATATCTTTGACTCTCAGTTTCCTTTTCTACAAAATTTGTAAAAAGGCCTACTTAATGACTTTAATATTTTTTTAAAAATTCAAGTAGAAATTCTTATAACAGTAGCTATGCTGAAAAAAGTAAATCAGAGTACCAAACATAAAAAGGTGATTAAGCATGTGATTCCTTCAGCACTTACATTTCTATCTCAAATTCATATTACTGTTATTTTTTAAAGCAAACAATGAAGTAAGGAAATGCTAGTATACTGTATTTGCTATTATGATTTTCTATTAAAGGAAGTATTCCTTAATATAAAATGTTATTTAGAGATAAATAGAGATTGTAAAACTGATACTATTCTTATACAGTATACAGGTTGCAGGAGGATAACCAGCTAAACAAAGTTCTCCTTAGATAACCAGATCATTGCACAGGTGTTCCCATCCATCAAATTGTAAAAGCAAATAATTTTTGTGTTTTTTGCAGAGTTGAAGAAATAAAAGATATATTTTAGTCATTAATATATTCATATTCTGATTAAGACATCCATGTAATCTTTAATTTATTTATAATTGAATCTATATTTTAAGATATTTTAGAGTTAATTATATGTGGACATTTAGCTAAAATAATTATGAACTAATGCTTACATGTCTTTCATGATATGTTAAGAGAAAGCCCTAGAATTACAACTGAAGTACAAGGGGTTGTGTACACACTTGATTTTTATGAAAAGGATTCTTTTACTTACTATGTGCCACATGAATATAGCAGAGTGCTTGGTAAAGAGAAAATGTTAAGCTTATAATTATTAAAATTAGTTATCAACAATATTATAAATTATCATTATTTGTATAATTTTAGGTAATAAACATCCAATCTGAATTAGATATGTTTAGGTATAAATTTAAATTAGCATTCAGCATATTAAAACTCCAGTCAGTGTGCAGAGCTCCTCCAACCCCTGCTCCATCAAGTACTGCAATCAGCTCACTCTTTGCTTCCATGAATAACTCTCAATTCTTATAAAACTTCTTGAACTGAAGTACTATTTCATAGAACAAAAATGAGGTGATTTGTCACATCATTTGAGTAACTCCCATATTTTGATAATAGTTCCCTTGAAAGTTTCTTTCAAAAAATCAAGGAAACAGTGCAGGAAAGAAATGGGGTGATTTCTGGAGGCAAGGAAAAGAGGAGAGAAAAAAAGAGTTAAAAACAAAGCTTTGTAAGTTTATATTGTTTTTTCTTATGCTGGATAGACAAGTCAGAAATTGTGGTAAGGGTCCAAGGATGTTTCACCTGCAGGCAAGGATGAGAGGACATGTAGAGATGAATAGCATCCTGAATGGAGCTTTCTATCATAACAAGAAATATTGTGTTGTTTTATTTCCAAATGGTTGTCTCCAATGGCATCAGAGAAAACTCCTGGGAACACAGACTTTGGCACCAATAGTAACCATGGCCCATGGGAAATTTCAATGAGATAATTGGTTATAGGTGGTTAGAAAACCACTATATTCCCACCAACAGTGAGGGAGTGTTACATTTACATCTCGAGTAAAACCTGTCATGAAGAGAACTTTTATACATTAAGATATATTAATGTATTTGAATTTATGACAAGAATTGGTGAAGATTAAAGGGACAATCACATAAACAGAAAGAAAACCACAGTTCCCCTAAAATTCTGAGTGTTATTAAGGTGAAATACCTGTGGATCCTTGAGACCATGAAGCAGAGGAGACCCAAAGCCTTGCCTCAGCCCAATCCTGGGACACTAAGTTTTTCTGCTCATCTTCAGGGTTTTCTTCTCAGGAATGGAATGATTTTTACTACTCAGACCAAACTCATGGTATTGCTAATGGTGACAAAGCAGTTCTTTCTGAAATTGTCCAAAGCATACATGAGCCTGGTGCCAAAGCCCAACACAGAGGCCTGTGAGCTGGATGATCATCATCACATTCCTTTTCTCTGGTGCCTCAGTTTCTCCACCTGAGAAACAGCCATGGTGACCACCCTCATGTGCTACTTGTGAGTAGGACTAAATGGAATGTGTAAAAATTTAAACTATTACCTGGCACAAATTGCGTACATATTAGGAAGGACTATAATATCTATCGCTCACTCTTCAAAATCATGGAATGAATGGGTCATCTAGAATGTGTTAGGAAAGTAAAAAAGCAGCAACATGTTTCTTAGAGGTGTTACACATCTTTCTGTCATTGATTTCCAAATTAATTCAACTGTAGTTAGACAACATGCACTTTTTCACTTCAAACTACTCAACATACACTTGAATGCACAGTCTACACCATCAGGAGTTAGTCAACTGTCTTGTTAAAAATATTTATACCTCTCCTGATGATTGTCTCATGATTATTACACTGGCTGAATCGTTTTCAAATATCCAGGTATGCTTTTGGATATTTTAAATTCTCCTTTGTGATATATCATGTTAGGCATGAGATATCTGTAAGCTATGATAATAGGTGAATATAAGTTTAGCATTGTTTTGCCTTTCATGTTGTAACATTCCCTTAATATTGAGACATACATCCTTGCCTTCATGTGTACACTGTTTGATAAGCACAGAGTCATATAGCCACATCAGCTTTTGTTTTGTTTTTACTATATATATATGTGCATACATCTGTATTCTTTCAACTATATGAGCAATAAATACAGTTTGCATATATTTCAAATACGCTTATCAGCAGTCTTACATTTATTTTATGCACCTATAGGTATATATCATGGTGAAGATGGTATCAATACCCTAGCTGTAATTTCTCCACATGATGAAGTTTCAACACTGCCATCATGCTGCAAGATGTGAAATTGGGAAATACATTGACATCCCATTCCTCCAAGCATCAACTCCCTCAATAATATCTTTAACAAAGTTAGACTCATTTGTCATTTCCCTACACATGGCTCTTCTTCCCCTTTTGTTTCAACCTATACGTAGCACTATACTTGTTAAATATAAATCCTTTTCACCCATGTGCCAGTTGAGCCCTGAATGTCAGCAGAGTTGCAACACTTACACTCTAGTAAATTGGATTCACCCAGGACAACTAACAAGGAGATGATGATAGGCAACACCCATTCCAAGGAACAGAGAGAGTCTGCAAATGCAAGCAAGATAGTTGCATCCATCTGCCCCATGGGATCTAATCCCCCTCTCAAGTAGTGGCAGAATGGGCATTACCTTCCCAGAATCCCCAAGATTGGGGAATGAACAATGGACTAAAGTAAATGTATTATTATTCTACTATCGACTTATTATTCTAGCAAAGGAAGAACATCTATTATGGATATAAAGGCAAGTGCCACCAGTGGATATGAGGGGAGGGAGTGGGAAGAACAGGTGTAATATGGGGGTATTTGGGGGATATTGGAATTGTCCTGCATTACATTGCAATGATGGATACAGGCATCTATATATTTTGTCATAACCTACGAAATTGTGTGGGACAAAGTGTAAACTATAATGTGTAAACTATAGTGCATGGTTAGTAGCAATGTTTCAATATGTGTCATCAATTGTAACAAATGTACCACATTAATGAAAGATGTTGCTAATGTGGGAAAGTGTGAGGAGAAAGGAAGTGGGACGTATGGGAATCCCCTACATTTTTAATTTAGCATTTATGTAATCTAAAGCTTCTTTAAAAATAAAAATTAAAAAAATTTTTTTTTAAATCTCTTTAGTAGTTGCTCTATAGTGTCTTCATGTAGACATTCATTTTATATTTATAGTGATTATATAATTGAGCATCGATCCTATAGTAACATACTCAGACTGCAGAAATGGAATGCTTGCTTTTTGTTTGTTTGGGCTTTGGTATATACTTTCTATTAGATTATAGACATTCTCTTCATTTTTAATGTGATGAAAATTTTAGGTTTTTTTTTTCACAGATGAATAAATACATACATTTCTCAATTAAATGTACTGGATACAGATAATTTTTTTTTTGATCAAACAATATGTTACAGAATATATTTGGTTCATAGTAATGCAATTATACAGTATTTGTCCTTTTGTGTCTGGCTTGCTTTGCTCAACAAAATGTCCTCCAGATTCATCCATGTTGTCATATGCTTTATGATTTCATTTCTTCTTACAGCTGCATAGTATTCCATTGTGTGAATAGACCACAGTTTGTTAATCCTTTCTTCTGTTGTTGGACACCTGGGTTGTTTCCAACTTTTGGCATTCATGAATAATGTTGCTATGAACATCAGTGTGCAGATGTCTGTTCATGTCACTGCTCAAAGTTCTTCTGGCTATATACCCAGTAGTGGTATTGCTGGGTCACATGGCACGTCTATATTCGGCTTCTTCAGGAACTGTCAAACAGTCTTCCACAGTGGCTGTACCCTTCTGCATTCCCACCAACAGTGAATAAGTGTTCCTCTCTCTCCTCATCACCTCCAACACTTGTAGTTCAATGTCTTTTTAATAGTGGCCATTCTGAAAGGTGTGAAATGGTATCTTGTAGTTTTTATTTGTATTTCCCTAATCATGAGTGATGTTGAGCATTTCTTCATGTGTTTTTTGGCCATTTGTATTTCTTCTTTGGACAAATGTCTATTCAACACTTTTGTCCATTTTTTCATTAGGTCTTTTGTCTTTTTTTGTTGAGTTGTAACATCTCTTTATATATCCTGGATATTAAACCCTTATTGGATATGTGATTTCCAATATTTTTTCCCATTGAGTTGGCTGCATTTTCACCTTTTTTGACAAAGTTCTGTGAGGTGCAAAAGTGATTAATTTTGAGGAGGTCCCATTCATCTATTTTTTTCTTTTCTTGTGCGTGTAACATACAACAAAATTGTTACCTTGGGTGTAAGGACATTGGGTGTAAGGTTCAAGAAACCACCACCTACTACAAGGTCTAGAAGATGTTTCTCTACAATTTCTTCTAGTAGTTTTATGGTCCTGGCTTTTATATTTAGATCTTTGATCCATTTTGAGTTGATTCTTGTATAGTGGGTGAGATAGGAGTCCTCTTTCAATCTTTTGATTATAGATATCCAGTTGTGCAAACACCGTTTTTGAAGAGACTGCTTTTACTGTTAACATGGGCTTGGTAGGTTTATCAAAACCAGTTGTCTGTATAGGTGAGGGTTTATTTCTGGGTTCTCAATTCTATTCCACTGATTTTTTTGTCTATCTTTATGCCAGTACCATGCTGTTTTGACCACTGTAGCTTTGTAGTATGTTTCAAGGTCATGCAGTGAAATTCCTCCCATGGCGCTCTTCTTTTTCAGAATGCTTTTGGCTATTCAGGGGCACTTTCCCTTCCTAATGAATTTGGTAATTGCCTTCTCTACTTCTGTAAAGTAAGCTGTTGGGGTTTTGATTGGTATTGCATTGAATCTATAAATCAGTTTAGGTAAGATGGACATCTTAACAATATTTATTCTTCCAATTCATGAACATTGAATGTCTTTCCACTTATTTAGGTCTTTTTAAATTTCTTTTAGGATTATTTTTTAGTTTTCTGCATATAGGTCCTGTACTTCTTTGGTTAGATTATCTCCTAGGTATTTGAGTCTTTTTTTGCTATTGAAAATAGAATTTTTCCCCTGATTTCCTCCTCAGATTATTCAGTACTAGTGTATAAAAACATAAATGATTTTTGCTTGTTGATCTTGTATCCTGCCACTTTACTGAAGTCCTTTATTAGCTCAGATAGCTTTGTTGTGGATACTTCATGATTTTCTAAGTACAGGATCATGTCATCTGCAAACAGTGAGAGTTTTACTTCCTCTTTTCCTATTTGGATGCCTTTAATTATTTTTCTTGTCTAATTGCCCTAGCTATTACTTCTGGTTTATTGAATAACAATGGTGAGAGTGGGGATCCTCGTCTTTTTCCTGATCTTAGAGGGAAAGCCTTCAACCATTCCCCATTGAGTATGATGTTGGCTGTGGTTTTTTCATATATGCCTTTTATCATAATGAGGAATTTTCCTTCTATTCGTATCTTCTGAAATATTTTTATCAAAAAATGATGCTGGATTTTTTCGAATGCCTTTTCTGAATCGATTGATATGATCATGTGGTTTTTTTCCTTCAATTTTTTAATGTGGTATATTACATTGATTGTTTTTCTTATGTTGAACCAGCCTTGCATACCAGGAATAAATCCCACTTGGTCATGATGTATAAGTCTTTTGATATGCTGTTGGATTCAATTTGCAAGTATTTTGTTGAGAATTTTTATATCTATGTTCACTAGAGAGATTGGCCTGTAATTTTCTTTTCTTGTAGTATTTTTTATCTGTCTTTGCTATTAGGGTGATGTTGGCTTCATAAAATGTGTTTGGTAATTTTCCCTCCTCTTGAATTTTTTTGGAAGAGTTTAAACAGGATTGGTGTTAATTCTTTTCTAAATGTTTGGTAGAATTTACCTGTGAGGTCATCTGGTCCTGGGCTTTTCTTTGCTGGGAGATTTTTGATGATGGATTCAATATTCTTAAATGTGATTGGTTTGTTAAGTTCTTGTATTTCTTGTAACATCTGTGTAGGTTGGTTGTGCATTTCTAGGAGCTTGTCCATTTCATCTAGGTTGTATAGTTTGTTGGCATATAGTTTCTCATAATATCCTCTTATGATTCTTTTTATTTCTGTGGGACCATTTGTAACTTCCCCCCTTTTATTTCTGATTGTATTTATTTGCATCGACTCTCTTTTTTTTCTTTGTTAGTCTAGCTAGGGGATTGTCATTTTTATTGATCTTCTCAAAGAACCAGCTTTTGGTTTTGTTGATTTTCTCTATTGTTTTTTTTTAGTTCTCATTTTCATTTATTTCTCCTCTAATCTTTATTATTTCTTTCCTTCTGTTTGCTTTGGGATTAGTTTGCTGTTCTTTTCCAGTTTCTCTAGTTGTTCAGTTAAATCTTTGTGTTTAGCTCATTCTTCTTTTTTAATATAGGCATTTAGGACTCTAAATTTCCCTCTCAAGACTGCCTTCACTCTATCCCTTAAGTTTTGATACATAGTCTTCTCATTTTCATTTATCTCAACATATTTACTGATTTCACTTGCAATTTCTTCTATGTCCCACTGATTATTTAGGAGTGTGTTTTTCAGCCTCCACACATTTGACAATTTAATTTTTTCCTTTCTATTATTGATTTCCAGTTTTATTCCATTATGATCTGTGAAGGTGCTTTGTATAATTTCAATCTTTTTATATTTATTGAGAACTGCATTGTGAGCTAACTTGTGGTTTATCCTGGAGAAAGATCCATGGGCACTTGAGAAGAATGTATAACCCACTGAGTTTGGATGCAGTGTTCTGTATATGTCTGATAGGTCTAACTTGTTTATCATATTGTTCAAGTTCTCTGTTTTCTTTTTAATATTCTGTCTAGTTGTTCTATCTAATGATGTGAGTGGGGTTTTGAAGTCTCCAACGATTATTGTAGAAATGTCTATTTCTTCCTTCAGTTTGGCCAAAGTTTGTCTCATGTATATTGGGGCATCCTGGTTAGATGCATAGATATTTATGACTGTTATAGATATAACATGGTGGATTGTCCCTTTTATTAATATATAATGGCCTTCTGTATCTCTTATAACTTTTTGCATTTAAAGTCTGTTTTGTCTAAAGTTAATATAACTACTCCTGCTTTTTTCTGGTTTATTCATGTGGAGTATCTTTTTTAAATCTTTCACTTTTGGTTAGTTTGTATCCCTAGGTGTAAGGTGAGTTTCTTGTAAGCAGCATATGGATGGCTCATGTTTTTTATCCAGTCTATCGTCCTGTATCTTTTGACTGGGGAGTTTAATCCATTCACATTCAATGATATTTCTGTAAATGCACTATGTACTTCCTCCTTTTTATCCTTTGGTTTTCATATGTCATCTTGTTTCTATCTATCTTTTTACTCTTTTGGTTAACCTTTCTGCTATTCTTTCTTCTATACTCTCCTCTAAGCCTCTCTCTCCTGTCTTTTTCTTCAGATTCTAAGGCTTCCTTTAATGCTTCCTGCTAAGGTGTGTTCTTTTTTGCAAACTCTCTTAGTTTCTATTTGTGAACATTTTATAATCACCTTCATATTTGAAGGACAGTTTTGCTGGATAAAGAATTCTTGGTTGACAGTTTTTCTCTTTCAGTTTCCTAATTGTATCGTACCATTGTCTTCTTGCTTCCACGGTTTCTGAAGAGAAATATGCACTAAGTCTTACTGGACGTCCCTTGTACATGATTTGCTTCTCTCTTGCTGCTCTGAGAATTTTTTCTTTATCTTTGACATTTGACATTCTGAGTAGTGTGTGTCTTGGAGGAGTCTATTTGGATTTATTCTGATTGGGGTATGGTTTGCTTCTTGGACATGTAATTTCATTTCTTTCATGAGAGTTGGAAAATTTTCAGCTATTATTTCCTCAAATAGCCTTTCTGCCCCTTTTCCCTTCTTTTTTCCTTCTGGAACTCCCATGACACATATGTTGCTGCATTTTGTGTTGTCATGCAACTCTCTGAGCCCCTGCTCATTTTTTCCCATTCTTTTCTCTCTGTGTTCTTTTCTCTCTTCAATTTTAGCTGTTCTGTCTTTGGTATCACTTATTCTTTCTTCAACCATTTCAAGTCTGCTGTTGTATGCCACAAATGTATTTTTGATCTCACCTATTGTGTCTTTCCTTTCCATGAGCTCTGTTACTTTTCTTTTTTGGAATTCAAATTCTTCTTTGCATTTACTCAATGCCTTCTTGATGTCATTTATCTCTTTATATTGTCTTTCTACTCATTAATTTGATTTTGGAAATTTATGTGTATCTCGTTGATTAGTTCTCTTAAATTCTGCATCTCTTCTGGGGCTTTGATGTATTTCTTTTCTTAGGTCATGTCTTCTATTTTCTTAGTATGGCTCATAATTTTTTGCTGGTATCTAGGCAACTGATTATGATGTAGTTTATTCAGATGATCAATCTCTTTCTCCTTTGTAGGGATTTAGTGGCAGGAGGTTGTGGATTGCCACTGCTCTTTGATATTTGACTCGACCTGGATTGTTGGGATTTTCTTGCTGGTTGCTCAAAACTAAGCATTGGACCCAGTAATTGGTTGTAGAGTCAATTCCTAGGGCCTTGAGCAGGGAGGCCATAGAAGCCAGAAAAAGCCTCTCCTATTTATTTTTAATTTTCGTGTGTGCACTTCCTTGGTCTGCCAGGAGATGATGCTCTTTGGCATCTCTCAGTTCAATGCCTAGTCTGGGTTTATTTGTTGCAACACAGACCAGATCAATGTGATAGAGCTTCCTGTCTGGAGGCTAGGAGACTTGTAATTCAAACTTTCTCCGAGACAGTTTTCCAGCCTTCTCTGGCAGTCCCCTCCTTTTTCACAGCTAGGAAATATTTCCATTCCCCTCTCAGTCCTCAAAAATCAGTCCCTGTTTGTAGAGGAGGAGATTGGGAGGGTTGTATAGCTTTAGCCCCTTGCAGGCTCCAAGAAAATAATGGCACAACCCACTGGCCTAAAAGGGCTCTTGGGACACAGCAGATCAAATTTGTGAGTTAAAAGCTGAGTCAGCCTTAGGCTGTGTCCCTCTCTCTCCTCTCTCCTGGGGAATCCTCAAGTCCTCAACAATTAGTCCTGGTTAGGAGAGAGGGAGATTGCAAGGGTCAGATTTTTCCAGTCCTTTGCCGGCCCCCAGGGCAAACCACTGTGTGGTCTCACTTGGCCTGGAAAGGCCCCTGGGACACAGCAGACCAAATTTGTGGGTCAGAAGCTGAGTCTGCCTTAGGCTGTTTCCCTCTCTCTCCCCTTTACTGGATTGGTAGATCCCTGGAGTCCTCTTTGTCTGTAGTCTCAGGCTCAGAGGCCTGAGAATTCTAAACTGTCTTTAGTATGGGGGAGGGTGCTGGCAGCAGCAGCCACTGCTTTCAACTCACAGTTCTGTCATCTCAATTTCCCTCCTTTGTCCCTCTCTCCTCTGGGTGGTGTCCAGCCTTCACCTGCCGTCTTAAACCCTAGAAGATCTTTTTTTTTTTGGTTGTTTCAACCTGTCTTCTAGCTATTTTTCCAGAGACAAAGAGATTCCCAAGTCTTACTAGTCTGTCATTTTCCTGGAAGTCTGAAAATTTTAGTTTTAATAATGTTTTTCATTTTAAAAACTACTGAGGTATATCATTCATAAATGAACATACATAAAAATTAAATGTATAATAAAAGATGTGAACTTACAAAATAAACATGCATAACATCATACAGGGTTCCCATATATCACTCCCACCACATACACCTTGCATTGTTGTAGAACAATTTTTACAAATTATGAAAGAGCATCATCAAAATATTACTAGTCACTATAACCAATATCTTTCATTCGGTGTGTTTTCCCCCTACCCACTCTATAGTTAAGACCCTGAATAAGTACTATATATTTGTTATAGTTCATGAGAGAATATTCTCACCTTTGTCTCTTAACAGAGTATATATTCCACCACATGATTCATTTTATTATACAGTCACATTCTTTGTACAATCCATTCAAAGTGTACACTCATTGACTATCATTTTCATCACAGAGATGGACTTTCATCACCTCAGTTAATTTTAGAAAATTTTCATGATTCCCAAAGGAAAATTCCTATACTACCTTATAACCCATCTTCTTAACTGTTAGAACTTATATATTGTCTTCTTTGCTTTGCAACAAAAATACAGCAATATTACTGGTAACTATCATCCATAAGATAGATTAGTTTTAATTTTCCTGTGTATCACCATATTCTTAACACCTTGCAATAGAAGAGCATTCTTATATTTATAATATTAACCACAATCATCATCCATCACTGAAATCACTACATTATACAGTCCCTAGCTATCCGAGTTATTCTAAGCTTCCTTACAATTGACGTTTATATCCCTAGACTACTGCTTTCAGCCACAATCACATTTACAAATGAACAGTGTTAGTTATACTCATTATAATGCATTACCATCAACTCTATTCATTTCCACACTTTCACAATAAACCTTATTAAAAATTTTACATACATTAAGCATCAGCTCTCTTTCCCAACCAGCATTCTCTCTCCTAATAACCTATACTCTAGAATTTACCTCCGTTAGTTTACTCATCATATTTCATTCATGTTAGTGAAGCCATTCAATATTTGTCATTTTTTCTGGCTTATTTCACGTAACATAAGTTCCTCAAGGTATTTTCATGTTGTCAAAATCATCCCAATTAAATTTCTTTATAAAGCTAAATAATATTCAATTGTATGTATATACTATATTTAATTTATCTTTTCATCAGTGGATGGATACTTGGTTTGTTTCCATATTTTAGCAAATGTGAATAAAATTGTTATGAACATCAGCATGCAAATGTCAGTTTGCATACTTGGTTTCATTTCTTCTGAATATATTCCTAGAAATGGGATTGCTGGATTATAAGGCAGTTTTTTATTCAGCTTCTTGAGGTACCAACAAACTGTCTTCCACAGAGACTGCGCCGTCTTATATTCACACCAAAAGAAGTGTTACTATTTCTCCACATCACCTCCTGCACTTGTATTTTCCTTTTTTTTTTTTTTTAATAATGACCATTCTATAAGGTTGAAATGATGTCTCATTGTAGTTTTGCTCTGTATATCCCTAATACCTAGTGATGTTGAACATTTTTTTCATGTGCTTTTTGGCAAGTTTTATTACCTCTTTGGAAAAGTTTCTATTCAAGACTTTGCCAAATTTTAGTTGGATTGCCTGTCCATTTATAACTGAGTTGTTTAATCTCTTTATATAACATGGATATAGAAACACTTATCAGATATATGTTTTCTAAATATTTCTCCCCTTGAGTAGTCTGCCTTTTTACTTTTTTAACAAAATCTTTTGAAGCACAAAAATGTTTAATTTTGAGGAGGTCCCATTCATATATTTTTTTCTTTCATTTTTCATGTTTTAGGTGTAAAGTTTAAGAAACTACCACCTAATTCAAGATCTTAAAGATCTTTCCAAACATTTTCTTCTTGGAGTTTTATGGTTGTAGCTTTTATATTTAGGTCCTTGATCCATTTTGAGTTAATTTTTGTATAAGGTGTGAGATAGGCATCCTCTTTCTATCTTTTAGATATATATATCCAGGTCTCCCAGCACCATTTGTTGAATAGACTGTTCTGACTCAGCAGGATGGGCTTGAGAGCTGTGTCAAAAATCCCTTGACCATAAATGTGAACATCTATTTCTCAACTCTCAATTCGATTCCATTGATCTACATGCCTATGGTTATACCAGTACTATGCTGTTTTCACAATGATAGCTAAGTAATATGATTTAAAGTCAGGAATTGAGATTCTCCAACTTTGTTCTTCTTTTTAAAGGTATTTTTGACTATTCAGGGGCACTTACCCTTCCAAAGAAATTTGAATATTGGCTTTTCCAATTCTACAAAGATGGCTGTTGGAATTTTCATTGGGATTGCATTGAATCTGTAGATAAACTTGCGTAGACTTGACATCTTGATGATATTTAGTTTTCCAATCCATGAACATGGAATGTCCTTCCATTTATTTAGGTCTTCTTTGTTTTCTTTTAGTGGTATTTTGTTGTTTTTTAAAATACAAATATCTTTATATCATTGGCTAACTTTATTCTTAAATTTTTCATTCTTTCAGTCACTATTAGAAATGGAAATTTTTTCCTAACTTCATCCTCAGATTGATCATTAGTAGCATATAGAAACAATAATGATTTTTTGCATAATAATCTTTTATCCTGTCACTTTGCTAAACTTGTGTATTAATTCTAGGAGCTTTTCTGTGGATTTTCCAAGGTTTTCTATTTATAGGATCATGTCACCAGTGATTTGTGAAAGTTTTACTTCTTCCTTTCCTATTTGAATGCCTTTTATTTCTTTTGCTTACCTAATTGCTCTAGCTAGACTTCTAAGATGATATTGAGTAACAGATCTCTCATTAGTTATCCTTGTATTTTTCCTGATCCAGCAGAAAAGCTTTCAGGCTTTCACCATTGAGTACAATGATAGCTGTAGATTTTTCATATATGCACTTTATATGTTGGGAAAGATTCCTTCTCTTCCTACGGTTCAGAGTGTTTTTATCAAGGAAGAATGTTGGATTTTCTCAAATGTCTTTTCTGCATCAATTAAGATGATCATGTGATTTTTCCTCCTAGAGTTAGTAAAATGGTTTATTCCTTCTATTTATTTTCTTGTTTTGAAACATCTTTGCATATTTGGTATAAAACCCACTTGATCATGATAAATAATTCTTTTAATATGTTGTTAGATTCAATCTTCAAGTATTTTGTTAAGGATTATAAATCTATATTCAATAGAGAAATTGGTCTATAAGTTTCCTATTTATGGTATATTCATCTGGCTTTGGTATTAGTGTGACATTGGCTTCAAAGAGTGAGTTTGGTAGTGTTAACTACTGTTAAATTTTTTGGAAGACTTTGAGCAAGATTGGTATTCATTCTTAATGGAATGATTGGTAATATTCACCTGTGAAGCCATCTGGTCCTGGGCTTTTCATTTTGTGGAAGTCTTTGATGACTGTTTCAATCTCTTGGTTAGTTGAAGTCTTCTGCTTCTTCTAGGATTGGAGTGAGTTTTTCATGTGTTTCTAGGAATTTGTCTGTTTTTGTATTTGTTGGTGTACAGTTGTTCAAAGTATTCTTTTATGATTCCCTTTATTTTTAATAGGTAAGTAGAAATGTCCCCACTCTCATTTCTGATTTCATTTATGTGTATCTTCTTTCTTTTTTTTCTTGTCAGTCTAGCTAAGGGTTTGTTGATTTTGTCCATCTTCTTAAAGAAACAACTTTTGATTTCGTTGATTCTATTATTTTTTGTTCTCAATTTTATTTATTTCTCTTCTGATATTTATTGTTTCCTTCTGCTTCCTTTGGGATTAGTAGCTATTCTTTTTCAACTTCCTCCAATTGTTCAGTTTGGTCGTTGATTTTGACTCTTTCTTCTTTTTTTTTAAATTTAAGCATTTAGGGCTATATATTTTCCTGTAAGCACTGCCTTCATAGGATCCCATAGGTTTTGATATGTTGTGTCCTTGTTTTCATTTGTCTCAAGATACTTACTGATTTCTCTTGCAATCTCTTCTTTGACGCACTGATTGTTTAAACGTGTGTTCTTTAACTGCCATATATTTGTGGCTTTTCCCTTTCTCCACCTGTTGCTGATTTCCAGCTTTATTCTATTATGATCAGAGAAGGTACTTTGTACAATTTCAACCTTTTTAAATTTATTGAGTCTTTCTTGTGACCCAATATATGGTCTATTTTAGAGAATGATCCATGAGGAGTTGGGAAGAATGTATATCATGCTGTTTGTGTGTGCAATGCTCTCTATGTATCTTTTAGATCTCATTGTTTTGAATAAATTTTGTCATTTATTAAATGTTTTCCCTAAAGTTAATGTGAGTATTATATAAGTTTTCTCCATTATTTAGTCAGTTGTAACCCTACTCCAGGGCTCTTAATTGTGATCTGTCTCATACAGAGCATCACTTTAATCAAGAAAGGAAAGAAATTAAAAAAAAAACAAAAAACAAAATGAAATGCAAAAAGGATTAAAATTATTGGCCATGACTATTCAACTGTTTGATAAGAACATAAATCAATGGTGGTGATGGGAGTGTTTTGATCATCTTTCCATTGAGAACATTGGAACAATGTTCAAATGGCAGGACACTGTTAAGTAAAATGACCAGCTGCTTTGGACAGTGGCAGAAGGCACCATTTCCTGACAAGGGCTTTTCTAGAAGATATAAACAATTGATCTGCAGGGGATTTCAAAGAAAATGAAAAAAATGGAATGCACTCTACAGAAGTTCATATAGGTAAAATCTGTTGATAAACCACTTTTTGTCCAAGAAAGACACTTTATCAGATTGGCCCTATATGAGCTTTATACTCCCTAATTGGAACTCTTTTTCATTTTCTGAATGACATGCTGCCCAATAACTGAATTGCTCAATAAACTGTGAGATTCTAAATCTAAAGTGGTTGATTTAAGGTAAATTAAAAATTTCTTTTAACAATATCATCTTAATACAACATTTGAACAGTGTTCTGGTGACTAATACATTACACTAGACTAAAAGATCATTGCTTTCTTCAACTGCATGGACCAGATTTATTATTTCTTCAAAGCATGAAATTAATTCCACTGATCCACAAAGATTGTTGCCCAAGGCTCACAGTTACCCTCATTAAAAACAACAACAACAACAAGATTCTACCAAAAATAAATTTTATTTCTGGCAAGCAAGAAGAAACCCTATAATTTACCACTTTTTTGTTCCCTCTAGACACAATGTCTATCAGTAATAATGCCTGAATAGAGGGGAGTCATGTCCATGAGCAGCTCTCTTTCAGCAAGGGACCAATGCAATTGCAAATATCTTGGGTATCCTACTCAAATTTTATTGCACAATTGTTGGTATTTAATACATTGCTGCATATTTTGCTCCCTGGCTATAGATTCTTTCTGAATTTCCTATCTGAATATTGTAATATTGTGGCCATGTTACTCAGGGTCTGCAGTCTATCTTTCAGGATCAATAATAGGGTCTCTAAACAGATCTCTGACCACTCTGCAAATCCCTCCTGGGGCTTATCTTTCAGAGATTCTCATTAGGAGGTAAAGGATGCTAATGTAAATGTATTCCAGAAGTTAAAATTTTACTAATATTCATAAAGGCTGAAGTTTCTGGTCAAAATATACTGAAAACATATCTGTTGTTTGCCATCAAGTTTAAAGCCAAGAAGTAAGTAAATACTCATTTTTAATTGTTTCATTTTGAAATACCTTCTAATATACATGACAATTATAAAATTTAAAAAAAACATATGGAGAACTCCAGCATTCCCACTCACACAGATATCCAACAATTTTTAATATTTTGCCTTATATGCTAGATCATTCTATTTATCTATCTATCTATCTATCTATCTATCTATCTATCTATCTATCTATCTATCCACCTAGCCATATATAATTGTTCATGTGTATAGCAATTTATCTATTTTCTAATCATTTGGGGGTAGGTTGTACACTTCATGCTCCTTAAACACATAATACATATTTTCATGTATATGCCCAAAGAACAAAACATTCACCTTTGTAACCAACTTAAGTAGCATTATCAAGTTTAGAAAATTTAACACTGATGTAAAATTCACATATTATATTACAATTTTTTCATGTGTCTCTAATATCCTTTTGGCCATTTTCTCCTCCATTATTTGTTTCAACTAGATTCATATAGCTCATTTAATTGTCTCTTTAGATTTCTCTTTTCTTAATTCTGGAAACATATAAATATTTACTCATCTTACCCCTCCCAAGCATACAAAACAGTAGGATTAAGCACATTGACAATTTTGTGCTACACTCACCACCATCCATTACCAGAATTTTCCTGTCATCCAAATGGATAACCTTTTCCCATTATACATTCAATACCCATGCACCCTTCCTTCTATTCCTCTGGTAAAGTGTACTCTACTTTCTGTCTCTATGAAGTTACATATTCTATCTATTCATATGACTGGGATTATACAATATCAGTCCCTTTCTGTCTGTCAATCAGCATGGTCTCTTCAAGGTTGATGCAGAAAATGATTTTTTTTTTTACCCATGAGGCTTTCTGAATTAAAAACTTTCTTAGCTACATGATGCCCTTCATTTCTTATCTATATTTTTATAATTTTTGTATTGTGCTGTTTCAAGTTGTTTCTGCATATATAAGAATGTTGTTACCATAATAACTCATTGTAGTACCTATAATAGGAATTACTGACTCTGTTTTCATTATTTATATTAAAACATGATTACAGGGATTCTAAGCCCTTAGCTAGCTAATAGCATCATCAGAACTATAATAGTATATGATGTCTTGATTATTTTTGTTTCATAATATAAGTACCCATGAACAAATGCAGAGAAGAACTCATTTAATTCCACCAACATGACAAATCATTTTGATAATGGGTAGTGTGAGCAATTCCATCTTCTCTGACAGTAGCACAGCTCTTAGAAAATTGTGCTCTGATTCCCTTAATTCAGTCACTTTCCTGTATTCTTGAAGAAGATAGTACAGGATAATTCTTGAAGAAGGTAGTATGGGATAAATGAATGTAAAGGAGTTTAAGGTGCTTGAAGGCAAGACTGACTATTTTGGTTTAGTTGGTATAAATGACCAGTTTTCAGCATGATTGAGAAGGTACCTTGAATGCTTAAATTCCATCTCCTCTTTGTCACTGTCTGAACCAATTGTTTGACCTAGAGATGGTAACTTCTGGTGTGTGGGGAGAGAGAAGTACCAGTCTTTCTATTACTTAATGCTGGATTCCTTTTTCTGTTTCTATCCACTAAGATTTATTTAATTCTTGATTAGCTCCTTGTAGGTCACATTCTCTTTTCCCAATTTATTGTGTTCCTATCATTATCTGGATCATTTTTTTGAGCATTTCTAGTTCATTTTTGTGTAATTTTCTAAACCTAATCTAACAATATGCCTGAGAGATTTTTGTATGTTTAATTATTTTGCATGGTACTTTGAAAC
This sequence comes from Cabassous unicinctus, assembly GCA_029593785.1. NCBI lineage: Eukaryota > Metazoa > Chordata > Mammalia > Cingulata > Chlamyphoridae > Cabassous > Cabassous unicinctus. The sequence continues at coordinate 24,168 of JAQZBX010000226.1, forward strand.
TTTTATGGTCCCCAGAAAAGATCATGTCCTTAGAGCCAATCCATTTCTGTTGTTGTGTACCTATTTTGGTGGCACCTTTTGATTATATTATTTCAGTTAACTGCCTTTAATTAGATTACTTCAGTTGAGTGTGACCCAGGTTGGAATCCTTTGTAATTGGGATGAATATGAAGAGACACAGAGAAACTTAGAAACCACTGGAAGCAAAGAGATAAAGTCACAGAAGGCAGAAAATGAAATCAATGGAAACTTGGAGAAAGAAAGCCACAGGAGCAGAGAGTAACGTGGAGGAAGCCAGAAGCTGAAAGTGACAAGATCAGGAGAAGAAGGGAGACACCAGATGTCATCATTGTCCTCTGTGATATGACACAGAATCCAAGACCACCTGTAGCCATGTCTTCAGGGAGCTTTGCCTGATGTGTTGATTTGGACAATTTTCCCAGCCTCAGAACTGTAGGCTAATAAGCTGATAAATCCTCATTGTAAAAGCTCACCCATTTCTGATATATTAACTTGGCAGTCTTTAGCAAACTAAAACATTTTGGGATACCCATGTTTATTATTTCTATAATATTTTTCAATTTTCCTATTTCATTTCTGAAGTATACCTGCTGGAATCCATTTTATTCTGTTGTTTCAAAATTATGTATTTGACCATTTATATCTTTGAGCATATATTTTTGTTGATTTGTTGTCCCTTTCAGAGATCATGCTACCTATAATTTAATTTAATTGCTGACAATTGTTTGTTTGTAAGCTTCCTGTATCTTTGATATTTCTCTTGTGATGTATGTCTTAGAAAAATCATTTTTAGACCTATAGATCCTTCTGAGGACCCTGAAATAGTGTAGTGCCAAGGTTTTAGAGCAGACTGTAGGCACTCACATGTGGGCTTCTTTATTCAATTACTCTCTAATACTTGGCATATTAATTAAATCATGTGTCCTTGTTTGAGTCTATTGAGGAGCCCAGAAAATTATGTCCTTAAGCTAACCCATTCCTGTACATGGAAGCCTACTAAATGTGGGGCCTTTTGGTCAGATTCAGGTAAGAGTCTTTGATTAAAGAGTTAAGAGCTTTTGATTAGATCAGTTCACTTAAGGGCTTTTGAATAGATTGTGGTACCCAGGGTGGGTCTTCATACTTTTACTGCATTCTCTTATAAAAGGAGACACACAGAGAAAGAGAGCCACCACTATTTAACCCCATCATATGAGAGAGGACTCCAGGATCTCCTACATCTGCAAAAAGACAGAAAAACCCTGAGAAGCTGGGAGAAAGATTGAAGGCTAGAATCACAGAGCAGATAGAAGCTGAAGAGATGCAGCCCAGAAGAGAGGGGAGAGCTGAACAATTGTGCCTGGTGACCCACAGCTAAACTCAGGGAGAAAGTGAGCCTGGTGGAGAAAGTGGAGAGAAACTAGAAGACCCTCCATTTTGCCTTGCCACATAGCAGAAGTCCAGGATCTATCTGTTGACCTTAGGTAATGCAACAATTCTTATGATGCCTTGATTTGAACATTTTCACAGCCTCAGAACTATAAGATTTTACCCTAATATATTCCATTATAAAAGTGAACCCATTTCTGGTATTTTTCATTGACAGCTTTCAGCACACCTAAACAGCACTTGTCTATTTCCTTCCTCTGTAAAATTCCTATAACACTTGTACCTGTTTCTTAGGAGAGTTTTGAATATTAATTGAGTTTATGGACATTAGGCACTGTATTAGTAAAGGCTCTTTTGGGAAACAGAATCAACAGGAGATCTCTGTCAATAATATGAAATTTTAAGAGTCTCTCATATGACCGTGGGGATGCACATGTCCAGGTTCCACAGGCAGGCTTCAAACCAGGGACTCCGATGAAAGGTCCTTGATGAGTTTCTGGGAGAAGTTGGCTGTCCAACGATAAGTTGGGAAATGCTCTCTGAGTGTTGAAATCACTTCCCCTTTTAAGGCATTCAACTGATTGGATAAAAGCATCACCCATTGATGATGCAATCTCCCTGATTGATGCAGATGTAATCAGTCATCCATGCAGTAAACTCACTGGTGATCGAAGTCCATAAATGCTCTTGTATTGCAATTAGCCCAGTGCTTGCTGGAACAAACACAATTACCTGGCTGAGTTGACACATTAGCCTAACCATCACAGTCCACCCCTTGTCAACTCGACAATCATACACATTACCCAAAACTATAATTAGTCTCTAAGTAAAAACAACAACAGACAAGCAGACATATATATTTCTGCCTAACAATGTTCAACTCCCCTGCATACAATCAGAAACGCATTAATTCCCCACAGAAAAGGGTGCAAGTCCTTGGGTAATATTCACTTTTAAACATGACATCCTTAAATATTATGATGTGGAATTAATACAACTTTTCATATGATAGGGAAAAGTTTGGGGAAGAAAACAAGAAATTCATTTTGTGTACACAAACAATCATACTCCTAATGAAACAAGGAAGTTCATGACTATTACAGTCCTCATTTCTGTAACTGGTCACATGGTCAAAGTTCACATTTATCACTACTTTCTTCCACTACCCATTCCATGTTCCTGTTACCTTCAGCAAGCACTTCATCTGGCTGTCGTTCTTTGCCTGGTGGGGTGACCAAAACTTTCATTCCCGAAGATTCTGGGCCATTGTTAGTCCTGCTTGAATTGGTTTGTTGCAATTTTCCATTGACTTTAATCACAGGGCATGGCAGTATTAGGAGACACCCTAGAGGATCTTCTGCATTCCAGGAAAACTCCTCTTTACCCCCATTATGTAGATGTAGTCCTATTTCCCCTTGATAGTCAGGGTCAATCACCCCAGCCAGTACAGTAATTCCATTCTTTGCCTGTTTATTCACAGGTAAGAAGAGCCCAAAGTGTCCAGGTGGCAGTCTTAACTTCCAGTTTAATGGAATCATTGTTATGTTCCCTGGTGGCAGCACTCCTCATTTTGGGACTAAAACCTGTAGACCAGCAGAGCTTAAGGTTGCAGGGACAGGAAGCAAAAATTTTCCTAGTGGGTCATTAGGGGTAAGAGTAAATGTGCCTCTCCCATTTCCACCCCTTGATTCCTGGACCCATGAATCCTGGTTATGGGAGAAACCGCACCATAGAAAGGATGCTGATTCAGAGCATACACAACCACCTGGAGAACATTGCCCCAGCCCTGAAAGGTATTGCCACCTAGTTGGCACCATAATTGAGTCTTCAAAAGGCCATTCCACTGTTCTATTAATCCAGCTGCTTCAGTGTGATGAGGAACATGGTAAGACCAGTGAATTCCATGGGCATGTTCCCATTCCTGCATATCATTTGCTGTGAAATGGTTTCCTTGATCAGAAGCAATGCTGTGTGGAATGTCATGGCAGTACATGACATTCAGTAAGTCCACAGATGGTAGTTTTGGAAGAAGCATTGCGTGCTGGTACACAAGGGTGGTTCAACATAAGAAAATCAATCAATGTAATAATCACATTAACAAATTGAGGGGGAAAAGAACATGATCATCTCAATTGATGCAGAAAAGGCATTTGACAAAATCCAGGATGCTTTTGTGATAAAACCACTTCAAAAGATAGGAATAAAAAGAACATTCCTCAATATTAAAAAAAGGCATATATGAAAAACCAACAGTCAACATGACATTCACTGGGGAAAGTTTGAAAGTTTTCCACCTAAATAGTGAACAAGACAAAGATGCCCACTGTCACCACTGTTAATCAACATTTTGCTAGAAGTTCTAGCTAGAGAAATTACACAAGAAAAATATAAAAGGTATTCAAATAGGAAAAGAGGAAGTACAATTCTCACTATTTGTAGATGACCTGATCATATATTTAGAAAATTCTGAAATGTCTATGACAAAGCTACTTGAATTAATATTTGAGTTCAGCAAATTGCTAGCAAACAAGATCAACATATAAAAATCAATAATGTTTCTGTATACTAATACTGAACAATCTGAGGAGGAAATCGGGGGAAATTTCACTTATGATAACAGCCAAAAGACTCAAATACCTAGAAATAAATTTTACCGAAGAAGTACAAAACCTATATGCAGAAAATCACAAAACAATGTTAAAATAAATCAATGAAGACTGAAACAAGTGGAAAGATGCTCTGTGTTCATTGATTGGAAGAATAAATATTGTGAAGATGTCAATCCCACCCATACTTATCTATAGATACAATGCAATACCAATAAAAATTCCAACAGCTTACTTTACAGAAATAGAAGTCAATTACAAAATTCATTGGGAAGGAAGAGTGCACCTCAATAGCCAAGCATATTAAAAAAGAAGAGCTACATTGGAGGAAATTCACTGCCTGTCCTTGAAATATATTACAAATCTACCGTGTTCAAAATTGCATGTTATTCGCATAAAGATAGACCCACCAATCAATGGAATAGAAATGAGAGTCCAGAAATCAACCCTCACTTCATTGGCCAACTTGTTTTTCACAAACTTACCAAGTCTATGTTGACAGGACAAAACAGTCTCTTCAATAAATGGTGCTGGCAGAACTGGATATTCATAACTAAAAGAATTAAAGAGGACCTCTATCTCTGTCCCTATACAAGAATCAACTCAAAATGGATCAAAGACCTAAATATAAGAGCCAGGACCAGAAAACTACTAAAACAAAATGTAGGGAAACAACTTAAAGATATTATATAGGTCATGTATATTACTAAAAGGAAAACTAAAATATGTAGCATGGAACTGTACAGGATAGTAAAACAGCATGTGAAATACGAATATGGGTAAAATTGCATATTTAAGACCATTTTACTTTGAAGCTAAACCAAAGTATGTTAATACTATAAAATGTTAATATCAGACAAAAAAACCTGCCAATTAAAAGAAACCAGACACAAAGTACTCCATATGATTTCATTTATATAAAATGCAAATATAAATCAACCTATAAAGATGAAGTTAGATTAGTGATTATGTAAGACTGGAAAAGGAATGTTAAGGAATGTGGAGTTTTTATCTTTGGAGTAATGAAATTGTTCTAAAATTTTTTTGTATTGATGAATGCACAACATGGTGATTACTCATATACATTGATTAGACACTTTGGGTAGATCTTATGGTATGTGAATATATATCAATAAAACTGTTTAATAAATAAATAAATAATTGTGCAAGAATAGGCAGAAATAGAAGCTATGTAAAGCAGGGGAAACATAGATCAAATGAAAGCTGAAGAATTTCCTTGTTTGTTGGTTTGTTTGTCTCTTTCTGTTTTTTATTATTATTATTGAAATAATGAAAATGTCCTAATAGTGCCTGAAGTGATGAATGGATAACTACGTGATTATACCAAATGTCATTGATTGTATACTTGGGAGGAATTGAATGCTTTATTGATATGTATCAATAAAATTGATTTGTTAAAAAAAAACTCTTGGTGGAAAAATTAACATTAAACAATCCTGGCTTACTAATGGCAAAAGTAAACCCTCTATCTTCATTTAGGCCTCCAAGAATGAACACAAATGTGGGCCCAACAAATTAAATGAAACAGAATTTTAAAAATAATCATAGATACTAAGAAAAAATGTTACCATCACTAACAGTCAGAAAGAAAGTAGTGGACACAAGCTTTTAACTGTTTTAGATGTTGAAATTATTCAGACAGGGAACATGAAACAATTCTTTAATATTTTAGAAAATTGAAAATAATCTTGTAAATATATACAATCAAATAGAAGCTCTAAGGTTGAAATAAAAAATGATAAAAATTAAAATTTCCATGCAGCGTAATTGAGAGAAAATTTGTGCAATAGCAATCAAAGTCCCCTCCTATGCCCTGAAACAGAAATTAGATGATAAAACATTTTATATCTGTGGACCTTCCCTGCATATCACGCTTTCTCTTTGTCCCTGCAGTTACTGCCAGGAAACCACTCCTTCCCATGATATTTCTTTCCCACAGCACAAGACTACAGTGTCTCATTCTAGTGAATTTTTTGTTCCACTAGCTTTTCCTATGTGTAGAATATATATATATATAATATCTGCATTCTGGAAACTCAAGGAAATGAAGTTGATATGTAAACATAGTTGGGATTATGTATTGCAGAGTTACATAGATACTTCCAATTATGCTAGAGAAGATGATATGAAAGTAAGGGGAAATGGTAATGTTAATATTGGTGAAAGACCACTAGGAGATGATATCTTAGAACTTCACTTTCAATATTCTTATTCTGATATTCGCTTTTCTTGGAAACTCAGCTCTTGGCAGTAGAGGGTGGAGTTGTTTCTCCTATGGTTGACTTATACACACTTTGAAACTGGCTACATTATCATCCTGCATTGTAAGCGGTAAGGGCTCTATTACAGATTTATACTGTGTCTTAGTTTTAATGGTGTTCCCTGAACCTGAGCATGTTTATTGCCACATAAACCACTCTGGACAATTAATTTTCAATATAAAGAGTTCATCTTTTCTAAATTTCATATGGTAGGGTCCCAGTAAATGATTATTGAACTTAACCCAAAGTAATACAATTGAACAGAACTGAGATCCATCAAAATGAGTCTTCACCTCCTTCTATATAACATACCTTTGATGGCTCTCAGGGAACAATTAAGTGCCCCATTTCTCCAGGAAAAATAATAGCATTTTCATAAGTAACTTGGTGTTTGTTCCACACACAATTCCAGTACGTTCTATAGCCAAAATCTTTATTTTATTTACGCTTAAGTTTCCCTGTAAATACACCCAACACTGACTTAAGCGTCACAAGAAGCAGGCAATTTGGTGATTTTGTAGCTTTTTATAGATTCTTACAGAGTAAAATTCAGTTTTCCATAAGAACAGGTTAATCCCATCTGTTCAGAGTGAATCATTATTGTTACCAAGTTTTTTAAGGGTTTAGAGAAGTGTAAAGTCCTACTAATAAAATCCAGGAAGGTTTTCCTCTCAGAAAACTAGGAGGCACAGGGGTGATAAATTAAATAAACACCTAGGACTACATAGCAGAATTGTAACAATCTCCATCACTCTAACTTGACATATTCTACAAACATCTTCTCTTAAATATCTATGTACTAGCTAGGTATATTATAAAGGAAACAGGGCAAAGTCTTAAGGAATTTTGTAAAAGATACAATTGTCCTCTCTCCGAAATTACACTCAAAGTATAAGTTTCGCATCCACCATCAAATGATATGGTGTGAGGTGGATAGGGGGAATAGCTCTTAGCATCAATTTCTCCCTCTTTCTGCTTTGTGTTCTTGTTCTGCAAAAGATGGTGAACTAGGACATGCAGTAAATATTTAACCAATACATATGTCAAGAGCTTCCTACTACCTATTGCAGAACATGCACTGTGTTGGTGGAGCCAACAATTTAAGTGGTATCTTCTTGATTATATACTGTTCCTGATGATAACAGAAGTATCAACTTTCTTGGCTGTCCTGTTCTTCAGTGTTTTCTGTGTTTTTGAATACCAATTACTTGAAAGGCATACCTCTATATTCTTCAACAATGTCAAGAGTACATGCTTACTAGATTTCTTCAACATTCTTCTTCAAGAAGAGATTTCTGCTCCAAGAAAACAAGCTATACAGCAAAATATTTGGTACAAGAATTGATTGCAAAAACACCAATCATCAAGGCTAAGAATCTGGGAATTGATATATGAACTTGTTGGATGGGAAGATAGCAATGACACTATTTCTATTGGATAAATGTACACCATTAGTGTATATATAGCATTGGAAAATATGACTCATAATATATTTGTTCTAGTCATCCCTAAAGAAAATGACTACGGAAGACTTGGGCAAACCAAGTCATTTATGTGATAATATATTTTATTGAGAATCACAGTGCAAAGAATGTGGAGTGAGGTGAGCCTTTTAAATTGCACTACAGAGATTTTTTTTTTTTAATAAAATGAGTGTTTTTAAAAATGTGTTGATATATCATTCATACATGAAAATACATAAACAATAAATGTACCATAAAAGCTTTGAACTTACAGAACAAACATACATAACATCATACAACAATCACATACATCACCCTAACAATACTTTGCATTACTGTGAAATATTTGTTACAGATTATCAAAGAATATCACCAAATTTTTGTAAATTGACTATTTTTAAATCTCAGGTTATGGGACAATGGAAAACCAAAAAATTTCCACTCCTGCATGAATCAAATCCCCTTTCTCTGAAAACTAAAGTTCTGATGTGGGTATAACTCAAATATAGAGAAACAAGTGTTCCTGATGATTAAAATTAAAGAGATAGAATTATAGAGTTTAGGCACATTACAGATTATCTTTCTCTTTTTTAAGAATCTTTTTTAAAACTTTTTTATTTAAAAGATATTTAGATTACATAAATGTTACACAAAAAATACAGGGATTCCCATATATCCCATTTCTCACAGCTCTCACAACCTCCCACATAAACATTCTCCATTACATGGCACATTAATTGCAATTAATAAACACCTCCTGGGGATTTGCCATTAAGCGGACAATAGTTCACATTGTAGACCACACTCTCTCCCACACAGTTCAGCATGTTATGTGATGATATAAAATGGCCTATATCTTTTGTTGCAATGTCACTCAAACAATTCTCAAGTCCCAGAAAAGTCCCTGTATTAAAACTGCTTTTTCCTCTCCCTGCCCCGAGAGACTCCAGTACCACTGGCTCCACATCAATGTGTAATTTCTTCCATTACCTGAATCAAAATATGTCTACAGTAGAATACCAGTAAGTCCACTCTAGTCCATAGCTCTTCCCCCATCCTGGGGAGTCTGGGATGGTGATGGCCACTTTACCTCCAACTGAGAGGGGGCTTATATCCAATGGGGAAGATGGATGGGAAAATCCTGCTTGCAGCTGCAGACTCTATCCATTCCCTGAGACGGCCATTGTCCATCATCATCTCCCCACCAGGTGTCCTGGCTGAGTCCAATGAGCTGTAGAGTAGGAGTTGCAGCTTCACCGAATTTCCAGGCCAAGCTGGCACATGGATACCCCAAAGACTCAAGTATCTCGATGTACACCTACAAACTCCAGCACGAAGTATAGGTTTGAATAGAAGGGACAGATAAGCCATGTGCAGGGAAGACATAGTTGAGTCCAATTCTGTCACTCTCAGGAGCACAAACGTCAAAGTAGGGCCCAGTGTCAAGGCACCAAACTCTGGAGCTATCCACACTGACCATAAGGCCTGGGTGTCTCCAGCGCCCTCAGGAGCCCCACTCTTTCAGGTGATATCCACTTTGGAAGTCTATGAGATCCTACTGAGATGTGCATAAGCATTACCTCTGGGATGACCAACCAACTCACTTTGAAGTCTCTTAGCCATACAAACTCATTAGTCTTTACCTTTCTCCCCTTTTATTCGAGGTCTTTTTCCAATCAAATTGCCAATTAGCTATCCCTCTGTGCCAGAGAGGCTCATCCCCAGGAGTCATATTCTATGCTGGGAGGAAAGTAATGCATTTATATGCTGAGTTTGGCTTAGAGAGAGGCCGCATATGAGCAACAAGGAGGCTCTCAGGAGGTGTCTCTTAGACACCCCATAATAATAGGCTAAGTTTCAATTTCAAGATCAAAGACTCATAAGTCTGGTGATCAATATCAAGGGCCCAACCGAGAGATTCATCATCCCATGCCAGTCACCACCCTTGCACTTGGGGAACATTTGCTGCTCCCTTAGACGATGTGGCAGAACTCTCCAGGATGGGAATTCAGTATTCTTTCATTTACTGAGTGATGCTCCACCCACTGTGACAATGTCCCACAAACCTTTGCACATATTTATATAACTTATATGTATGCATAGGTGAACATCCTCCCATGCATGCCCCATTCCTGACACCCCACACCAACGATCCTCCCCCACCGCAGTTGTAACCCTTCTGTGATCCAAAGCTTCTTCAAAGATGAAGTCATTGCAATATTCAAATTCAATTAATAGGAAAATGAAATAATAATATGTTTAAATGTAAGAGATGAAATACATAAGGATTTTTTAAAAAATTAAATTAAATTAAAAGATTGGGATTTTAAAAAATGAAAAATAAAAAATTTTTTTTTAATATTTTGCCTTCATCACTGCAATACCTAATGTCCAGTCTATACCATGGCACCTTCCCTCTCTCATTCCCCAGGGTCTCAATATTTTTCCTTTTGTTTTCAAAGAAATTTTAGGTCACAGCAAAGTCACACACAATACAGAAGACTCTCATATAATCTAAATGCTCCCCCATTCCTCTCCCACATATTAATAATTTTTATATGTGGATGTTAGCATTGTTATAACTGATACACAAATAATGAAACATAGCTACTGAACATTGTCAGTGGTTTATGTTATGGTTTACATTTTAGACCATGCACTTTTATAACTTTTTGATATATTTACCATGTCCTGTGTCCATCATTGTAAGGTAATGTGGAACATTTCCACTGACCACTAAATACTCCTGTTGGATCTATTCTATTCCTCCCTCCCCAACACACTGGGGCTCATGGCAACACCCTTGCTTGACTCATTGAATGACAAGATTCATAGTTGCATGCAACAAGAGTGAGGTCTTGAAACACTGGTTTTGTCCTCCCCTTTTAGGAACTGCCCTTTCTCTAGAGAAACTCCCACCTGTCTATTTCTAAATAAATCAATCCTCCTGAGGATGGGAGTCCAACTCCTTCCCATTATGTGAGTCTCATTATATGGGTCTCCACCCACTGATACAACACATTAGGATAGAATGAGCAATCACACACTCCCTGGAAGCCTGCTCCAAGTGTACCCTGTCACAAATGTCCCCCCAACCAACACCCTAAACCAGTAATCCTTCCTTGTCATATTGCCATAAGAGCATTCCCAACTCTGTACTTTAAACCTCATACCCACCATCCCCAGTATTCACCTGGTCCCTCTCCCAACCCTCCCCCCAGTATCCTGGACCATCTAACCCACCCTTCCCAACCTACACACCTGTCAACCCTGAACTACCCAATCCAATAATATCACAACCCTCCTGTCCTATCACTTCAATATGCAAGTATACTCTATCACCTTACCATAGACTACATATATATGGGTGATGGCTCACAACCTTCTCTTCTCTATTTCTTGTAAACCTATCTTCTAGAAAATAGCTCTCTGAGACTGCTCAATTTCCTTAATTTGTATCAGAGAGGTAATGTACTGTTCATCTTTCAATGCCTGGCTTCCTTCACTTAACATAAGGTCTTCAAGATTCATCCACGTTATCCCATGTGTTAGCATTTTATTCCTTCTTTCAGCTGAGTAATATTCCATTGTATGTATGTACCACATTTTGTTTATCTATTCATCTGTTGATGGGCACCTGGATTGATTCCAACTTTTGGCAATAGTGAACAAGGCTGCTATGAACATTTGTGTGCATATATCTGTTTGTGCCTTTGCATTCAATTCTTCTGTATATACCAGAATCTCTGGTTCATATGGAAGTTCTAAAGTTAGTTTTTTGAGGAACTGCCAAACTGTTCTCCACAGTGGCTGGACCATTCTACATTCCCATGTGTAGTGGATGAGGGTCCCTAATCCTCCACATCTTCTCCAACACTTATAGCCTGCTGTTTTTTTAATAGCCACCATTGTAATGGGTGTAAGATGGCATCTCATTGTAGTTTTGATTTGCATTTCCCTAATAACTAGTGATGTTGAGCATCTTTTCTTTGCTTTTTGCCATTTGTATTTCTTCCTTGGAAAAGTGTCTTTTCAGGTCACTTGCCCATTTTTTGAATGGGTTTCTTGTCTTTTTATTTTCAAGCTGTAGGATATCTTTATATGTGTAGGATATTAGGCTCCTCTCAGATATATGGTTACCAAATATTTTCTCCCACTAGGTAGACTGTCTTTTTAATATCTTGATAACGTTCTTTGAGGTGCAAAAGTTTTTAATTTTAAGAAGATGCCATTTATCTATTTTCCCTTTTGCTGCTCGTGCTTTGGGTGTGAAGTTCATAAAACCATTGCTTATTACAGGGTCCTGTAGATTCTCCCCTACATTATCTTCCAAGGTCTTTATATGGTCTTGGCTCTTATATTTAGATCTTTGACCCATCTTGAGTTGATTTTTGTATGAGGTGTGTGAAGGTGTTCCTCTCTCATTCTTTTGATTATGGATATCCATTTCTTCAAGCACCATTTGTTGAAGAGGCTATTCTCTCCCAACTGAGTGGGCTTGATGGCCTTGTCAAATATCAGATGTCTGTATATGCAAGAATCTATACCAGAACTCTCAATTCGGTTCCATTTGTCACTATGTCTATTCTTGTGCCAATACCATGGAGTTTGACCACTGTAGCTTTGTAGTATGTTTTGAAGTTAGGTACTGTGATATATCCAATTTTAATTTTTTTAAATATGCCCTTGGACATTCAGGGCCTCTTAATCTTCCAAATAAATTTTGTAGTTACTTTTTCCAATTCATTAAAAACTTCTATGTTGATTTTTATTGGGATTGCTTTAAATCTGTAGACTAGTTTGTTTAGACTAGACATCTTAATGATCTTTAGTCTTCTTTTCCATGAACAGGAAATAATCTTCCATTTATTTAAGTCTTCTTTGATTTCCTTTAACACCATTGTGCAGTTTTCTGTTATATAAGTCTTTAGTTGAATTTATTCCTAGATATTTGATGCTTTTTCTTACTATTTTAAGTGGTATTTTTTCATGATTTCCTCCTCAGATTGCTCATTATTGGTGTACAGAAATGCTACTGCATTTTGAGCATTGATCTCATACCCAGCAACTTTACTGAACTCATTTATGAGTTCTAGAAGCTTTGTTGTAGATTTCTCAGTGCTTTCTATGTATAGGATCATGTCATCTTCAAATAGGTAAATTTTTATTTCTTCCTTTCCAATTTGGATGTCTTTTATATCTTTTTCTTGCTTCTGTGCTGGAGCAAGTACTTCTAAGACAATGTTAAATAGGAGCAGTGTTAGTACGCATCCTTGTCTTGTTCCAGATCTTAAAGAGAAAACTTTTAGGATTTCACTATAGAAGAAGATGTTAGCTGTGGGTTTTTCATATATACTCTTTTTCATGTCCAGAAAGTTTCCTTCTATTCCTATGTTTTGCAATGCTTTTCTCAGGAAACAGTGCTATATTTTGTCGAAAGCTTTTTCTGCAGATATAGATATGATCATGTGATTTTTTCTTTCAATGTTTTTTTTTTTTGGTGTATTATATTGAATGATTTTCTTATGTTGAAACATCCTTGCATACCTGGGATGAAACCCACTTGGTCATGGTGTATAATTCATTTAATATATTGTTGAATGTGATTAGCAAGTATGTTATTGAGGATTTTAGCATCTAGGTTCATTAGAGAGATTGGTCTGTAATTTTCATGTCTTGTGACATCTTTGTTTGGCTTTGGTATTAGGGTATAGTTAAGCAAATTTCCCTCTACTTCCCTTTTTTGGAAGAGCTTAAGCAGGATTTGTGTTGGCACTTTCTGGAATATTTGGTAGAATTCACCTATGAAGCTGTCTGGTCCTGGGATCTTCTTAGTAGGGAGGGTTTTGATGACTGAATCTAACTCTATATTTGTAATTAGAGAGTTTGGTTAATCAATTTCTTCTTTCATCAACAGGCTGCTTGTGAATTTCTAGGAATTTGTCCATTTTCTCTAAATTATCCTTCTGGTTGGCATATAATTTTTCAAAGTATCCTCTTATGATACTAATTATTTATATCCCCTTCCTCATTTCTTATTTTGTGTATTTGCATCTGCTCTCTCTTTTCCTTTGTTAATCTCACTAAAGGTTTGTCAATTTTATTTATCTTTTTGAAGAACCAGCTTTTGGTATTCTTTATTTTTTCTAGTGTTTTCTAATATTCTATTTCATTTAGTTCTGCTCTAATTTTTATTTCCTTCTTTTTACTTCCTTTCAGGTTAGTTTGTTTTTTTTGTTTTTTTTTTCCAATTCCTCCAGGTATGCAGTTAGGTCTTCAATTTTAGCCCTTTCTTCTTTTTTGATATGTGCATTTATGACTATTAATTTCCTTCTCAGTATAGCTTTGGCTTCATCCCATAGGTTTTCATATGTTTTGTTGTCATTTTCATTCATTTCAAGGTAATTACTGATTTCTTTTGAGATTTCCTCCTTGCCTGACTGTTTGTCTAAGAGTGTCTTGTTCAACGTCCATATCTACATGACTAATCTGGTTCTCTGGTCATTAATGATTTCCAATTTCATTCCACTGTGGTCAGAGAAATTACTTTGTATAAACTCAATCTTTCTGAATTAATTGAGAGTTGTTCTGTGGCCTAGCATGTCGTCTATCTTGGTGTATGATCCTCATGCACTCCAGAAGAATGTATATTCTGATGAATTTGGGTGTAGCATTCTGTATATGTCTATTAGGTCCATATCCTCAAATGTATTATTCAGAGTCTTTGTTTCTTTACTGATTCCCTGTCAAGATATTCTGTCTAATGATGATAATGGTGTATTAAAGTCCCCCACTATTATTGTGAGTTATTTATGTCTCCCATTAGTCTTTTCAGTGTTTGCATCATATAATTTAAGGGCCCTGATTAAGTGCATACATGTTTATGATTGTTCTTTCTTCTTGAAAGATTACCCCTTTTATTACTATATAGTCGCCATCTTTGTCTCTTACAATAGTTTTGCATTTCAAGACAATTTTTTCTGATATTGCTATAGCTTCTCCTGACCATTTTTGTTTGCTGTTTGCATGCAAAATTGTTTTTCAGCCATTCACTTTCAGCCGACTTGAATCCCTGGATCTAAGGTGGGTTTCTTGTGGGCAACATATAGATGGGCTATATTTCCTTATCCATTCTGCCAATTAGTGTCTCTTGACTGGTGAGTTTAATCCATTAACATTCAGTGTTATTACTCTCAAGGAATTTCTTACATCAGTCATATTTTCTTTGGGTTTATTTATGCCATATATTTTTATTTCTCTTGTTGTCTTTTTAGTTATTTCTCCACTCTCCTCCAACTTGCTATCTCCTGTTTCTTCCTTTCAACCTGCAGAACTTCCTTTAGTATTTCTTAAAGGGCATGTTTCTTATTGGCATACTCTCTTAATCTCTGTTTGTCTGTCATTATTTTGAACTCTCCCTCATTTTTGAATACCAGCATTGCTGGATAAAGAATTCTTGGCTGGAAGTTGTTTTCTTTTAGTATTTGACTATGTCATACCACTGTCTTCTTGCCTCCATGGTTTCAGATGAGAAATCAGCACTTAATCTTATTGAGCTTCCCTTGTATGTGATGGTTTTCTTTTGTCCTACTGCCTTGAGTATTTTTTCTTTGTCTTGAGCAATGGATAGTTTGATGAGTATATGTTTTGGAGTTGGCTTGTTGGGATTGATACTGTTGGAGGTGTGCTGTGTTTCATGGACAGGTATGTCCATCTCCTTCAATAGGGTTGGGAAGTTTTCAGTCATTATTTCCTTCAACACTCATTCTGTTCACTTTCCCTCTCTTCATTCTCTGGGATGCCTATAATGCATATTTGTGTGTGTTGTGTTTTGTGTTGTTGTACAGTTTATCTTTCTATATGAAGATAAAAATGTGTAAATTTAGATCTTACAGAGTTTGGCCCCTTAATCATGAACAATTGTCAAATGTGGGCCAAAGGTTCATTTATAAAAAGAATACTTCTCACCAAAGAGTTTGTTTAAGTCTTGCTTTATGTCTTTGTTTCTAAAACTGTAGATAAAAGGGCTCAGCATGGCAGTGACCACTTTGTTCATCACTGAGGCTATTGCATTTAACCCTGCTTTGTGAAAAGCAACTGAAATAAGATATATTCTAAGGCCTGTATCATAAAACAAGGACACAGCAGAGAAGAGAGACCCACAAGTAGAAAATGCTTTATACTTGCCCGTAGAAGATGCAATTCTCAAAATGGAAAAAGATCCCGATGAGTGGAACACCGCCCAGAAGTCCAGTTGCCAAATAAATCATTAGGTCATTGACAAAGTTCACAGAGCAAGCAAGTTGCATAACCTGATTAATGTCACAGAAAAAATTAGGGATTTCCAACTCTTTGCAAAAAGATAATCATGAAGTAAATAAAGCAAGTAAAACACATTCAAACACAATTAATACCCAGGATACCAGCAAAAAGAGGACACAAAGCCTCACATTCATGGAACACATGTAGTCAGGGGATGGATGACATATGGCCAAAAAGAATTCATCACAGTCATGATGAAGTTGTTTAATATTGCATAAAGCAGGAAAAAAAATATATCTGGCTCATTTTTTTAAAGTTATTATTTTGCTTTCTCTCTCGATTTTAGCAGTGTCTTTGAGACAGTGCTAGAGAATAAACCAATATCTGTAAAAGACAGGTTAGGGAGGAAGAAGTACATGGGCTTGTGGAAGTGGCAATCTGACATGATGTCCAGGATATTTAGCAGGTTACCAATGAAGGTGACCAGGTACATGGACAGGAACATGCAAAAAAAAAAAAAAAGAAAAAAAAAAGAATCTACAGTTCCATATCTTCTGAGAGTCCCATGAAGATAAACTCTGAAACACATATTTGGTTTTCTGATTCCACATTGCTAATGAAACTGCTAGAAAGGAGACCAGAGCAATGAGAATTTAGCCACAATCAGTGATCACCAAATTTTCATAAGTATTACAGTAAGTTAATTATTACTTATTGATTACATATTACTAGAAACTATCCAGGAAAACAAAGGCTGCTGCTTCTCCTTGATGCAGGTACTCACTAGACATCCTTGTCCATAATTGAAAACTTTTCCCAAGGCAATAATTTCCACCAGAAATTTTCTTAGGCTTTATTTCATTCAACAAACTTTTTGACCAGTAATTTTGTACCATGAGATGAAAATGTTGGCAAAACAGATATAGGTGATGGTAGCACAATATTTTTAATGTAATTGATTTTATGAAATTGTACACTGAAAAATTACAAAAATGGGAAATTTTGAGTTATATATGTTTTTACAATAAAAAGCTATAAATAAATAAATAAATGTAGTCCATCTCCATGGATTGGAAAGAAAATGTTTAAAGACAATATTTCTTCTCAAACTGATTTATAAATTCATCACAATCTCTTTCTAAATGTCAGGAATTCATTTTGTAGATATGATAAAGCAGTCTTAGGCCATCAGAATCAGGAGGAAGTTGTCTAATCCTCTCAAAAGCATGGAAAAATACATCTTAGGCAGTTTTCATAAGTTATAATTTCACTACCCATTTGGTTGTTCATGAGCATCTTTGGTACAGTGATGGAGGTGAAGCAGATATCTGCAAAAA
The DNA here is from genome assembly GCA_029593785.1 of Cabassous unicinctus. Classification (NCBI taxonomy): domain Eukaryota; kingdom Metazoa; phylum Chordata; class Mammalia; order Cingulata; family Chlamyphoridae; genus Cabassous; species Cabassous unicinctus. The sequence goes on from JAQZBX010000226.1 coordinate 41,507, forward strand.
GCAAGTTAGAGAGGAATAAGTACATGACAATGTGGAGTTGGGAGTTGGATATGTTGACAAGAGGATCGTCAAATTGCACATGAAGGTGACCAGTTACATGGACAGGAACAGCCCAAGAAAGAGTGACTGCACATCAGTATTTCTTAGAGTTCCAGAAGGATAAATGCTGAAACACATTTGATTCTCTGATTCTGTGTAAATTATCAAATTGTTGATAAATAGACCAAAGTAATGCAAATGTAGCCACAGGCAGCGGTCAGTAAATTAACATAAATGATCTGCTTTGAATTGAAACACATTCAATTAATTAGCCCTTAATGATTATATATATATATCTCATTACCTTTATCTGCAACTGTCAGTGAAAAAAATATTCCTGCCTCTCCTTGAAAAGGAAGACTACACATCCTCGTGCATACTTGAAAACATTTTCATGAAGAAATATTTTCCACTACTAATTCTCTCAGATTTATTTTAACCAACAAACATTAAGATCAGTCATTTTGTTCCCAGTGATGAAAAAGTTGGATTAATGGCTATGTGTCATGGTGGCACAATATTTAGAATGTAAATAATATTATAAACAGTTAACTTGAAAATGATTAACCAGTAAAATTTTGAGTCATATGAGTCATGTAGTCTACTACAACAAAAAGTTAAAACTAACTAACTAACTAAATAAATAAATAAATAAATAAACACCATCTTCATAGACTGGATGACACGAAGTTGTTAATATGCCATTTCGTCCCAACATGACCTATAGTTTTCAAATCAATCTCATTCTAAATGGCAGAAAGCCATTTTGTGAATATTGACAAATTATTTCTAAAGTTTCTGTGGAAACTCAAAAGACCCTGATAGCCTAAACAATACTGAAGAATGAAGTTGTAGGAGCAATAATACCTGATTTCAACACTTGATATAAAATCACAACAATCAAATAATATTGTATTGGTGAAATAGACAAATAGACTAATGTTAGAACACTCAGAATTAAACAAACACAAATGCAGTCAATTGTTCTTTTATCAAGAAGCAAATGCAAATCCATGGAGAAAGTGTGGTCTTTTCAAAAATGGTGCTGGAACAATGGGATGCACACATGCCAAACAAAAAAGGATCTTAGGCACAGATTGTATATAGTTTTACAAAAATTGAATGAAAATGAATCATACCAAATGAAAGTAAAATGCAAAGTAAAAATTCTCAAACATAATAAATAAGAAATCTAGGGCCCATGGTTTGGTGATTAATTTTAGATATAGCACCCAAAGCAGAATCCATGAAAGAAGAAAACTTATGAGTTGGATTTATTCAAATGTAAAATTTCTGCACTGTGAAAGACATTGACAAGGGATTGAAAAGAAAATCCACAGATTTGGAGAAACTATTTACAAAATATGTCTGATAAATTATTTGTATCCAAATATACAAAGAACTCTTAACACCCCAAAATAAGAAAGCAAATGCCCAATTAAAAAATAGGCAAAAGTTTTGAAGAGAATCCAAACTTAAGAAGATATACACTTTGCAAATAATCATACAATAAACACTCAACATCATTTGTCATTAGGAAATTGCAAGATTAAAACCACAGTGAATATAGCATCACATACTTATTAGAATAGATAAAAATATTAACACTGACATTACCAATTGCTGGTGAGGATGTGGAGCAATACAACTCTCATTTATTGCTAGTGAGAACACAAAATGATGCACCCAGAAGGCAGTTTAGCAGTTTCTTTTAAAATTAAATGTAGTCTTACCATCCAATCCAGTAATTGTGCTATCAGGTATACATGTGGCTGATACAAAATGTTAAATCCACACACAAAAACCCACAGGTAAATGTTTTTGGCAGCTGTAATTATAATCTCCAAAATCAGAAATCATTCAAGATGTTCTTCAATAGGTGAGGAGATAAACACTCTGTGCTATATCTATACAATGGAATATTACTCAGTGATAAAAAAAAAACCATGTTCCATACAGCCACAAAAAGACAAGGATTACCTTCAATGAATTTTGCTAATTGAAAGAAATCATTCTAAAACTGCTACATGTATGTGATATCAATTATATGATCTTCACATAAGGCAAAACAATTAGAAAATAAAATGACCATGGTTTACCAGGAGACTGGAGAGAGAGGAGGGTTCAATAGGTGAAGTACTAGGTAAATTTTAGTGCAATAAATCTATTCTGTATAATACTGTTAATTGTAGATTCATGACATTAAGCATTTGCTAAAACACATTTAATAATAAAACACAAGCAGTGAACGGTTTGTATGGAAATAAAAATTCATTCACAATGCCAAGGGAATCATTAGAATGGAAAATTGAAACATTACCTAAATGTATTACAATTGTATGCCATGCCTTCATGGGGGGAATGGGGAAAAGATGCTGAAAGAAATATTTTATATGAATGGAGCGGATAAAATGAAATCAAAAGAAACTGTACATAAGTACTGTACTCTAGTTGATAAAGTTCTATCCTATCAGGTTATGGATTAATAGTTCTAATAAATTTATTAATGTTGTTGCAATTGGGCAGTTTGGTGTAATTATGAATTCCAAAAATATAATTGGATCATGCTTGTAAATTGATCTGTTAATCTGGGCATGATTAGGTTATGATTAGGGCATTGAGCTCCACCCCTTGGTGGGTGGGGAATCAAATATATAAGGCATGGCAAAAACAGTTTTGAGAAGCAGTCTTTTGAGAAGCAGTTTTGATGTTGGAAAGAAGGCCCCAGGAGAAGAGAAGCAAGCCATTTGCTTAAACATCTACAGCTGACCTTGTGGAGGAAACAGGAGCTAAGCCCAGAGAGAAACGCAGCCCCGGGAAGAGAGGAACCCCAGAAACCTGAACCCTGGCAAATGCCAGCAGCTGTCTTGCTTTAACACGTGGCAATGGACTGTGGTGAGAGAAGAAACTTAATGCTTTATGGCCTGGTAACTGTGGACTTCTACCCCAAATAAATGCCCTTTACAAAGACCAAGCCATTTTTGGTATTTCACATTAGCACCCCTTTGGCTAACTAATACATATGTACACTGGAATCAAGCAATTAATAGATGGATGACAGATGGGGGAATAGGTACTCGCTGTGCAATTGGATCTTTACAGGTAAGCAAGGGGAGGAGGTTAAAATGTTCTATATGAGTAGGTGGCAATTTCTTAAACCTTACATCCAAAATATGAGCAATAAAAAAAAAATAGATAAGTGGGACTTCCTCAGAATTAAGCATTTTTGTACCTAAAAGGACTCTGTCAAAAGGGATAAAAGGCAGCCAACTCAATGGGCAATCACATATCCAATAAGGGTTTAATATTGATGATATATAAAGATATACTACAACTCAACAATAAAAGACAAACTAACCAATTAAAAAATGGGAAAAAAACAATTGTCCAAAGAAGAAATACAAATGGTGAAAAAATACATGAAAAAAATTCAACATCAATAGTGCTTAGGGAAATGCAAACCAAAGCTACAACTATTAGAATGGCCACTATTAAAAAGTAGAAAAACTGTATGTATTGGAGAGGATGTGGAGAGATAGGAATGCTTACTCACTGTTGGTGTGAATGTAGAATGGTACAACCACTGTGGAGGACATTTTGGTAGTCTCTTCCTGTTCCTTAGTATGGCTTGCAATTTTTTGCTGATATCTAGGCATCTGAATATGTTGGTTAATTTATTCTGTTGGCCAATTTCTCTCTCATGCCTTTTTTATTTTTTACAACTCTTCATTCATATTTGGTTCAACTTATGGTAAGTTGATAAAATTGCCTCACTTGTTATTAAAATCAGCCCAGGGACTCACTAGTGGTTTGCAGATTTTCTTCCAGGGGTAAGTATACAGAGAGACCTGTGAACAGTTTGTCCATGCAATTTCCTAACTGGCCAGGACATTGTGCCTGTCAGCACACCATTCCACATAACTATTTTAGTCTGGGCTTTCCTGTGTTCCTGTGCTGAGTCTCCAGAATGGAGATTCAAAGCAGCCTCTGTTGCCCAAATTCACTGAAGAAAATTCCCCTGATTCCCCCTTCCTTTTCTCTTGAAACAGCTGACAGGGAAGAAGATATCTGTTCCCCTCTCAGTTGGAATAACTGTTAAAGGGGTTGATTGTAAGGACTTATTTCAGCTAGCTGGGTGATGAGATTAGGCTTCATAATAAAAGTTTGTGTTTTGAAGAATCTAGGTGGGAACACAGCTGTCAAGTCAAGCAGATAAGGCTCAGCTCTCACTAAAACAATGGAACAAAAGGCTGCCTTAGAGACCTGCTTTGGGGTACAGCAGACCAGGACATTGCTTCACAACATCCAGGAAAGTGAGGTACAGAAAGACAAAGAAGCCAAAACAACTAATTGTGAGTTATTAAACCTCCCAGCCACCAGGAAGTTATCCATTCCCCACCACCGAGATAAAAAGTGAGGGTAAAACTACTGGCAAATTACATCTGACTGAAAGGAGCGCAGACATCTTTCTCCCTGCCAGCTGCTTTGGATATATAGAGAATAGGAAAAAAGTTATTCTGAGTCATCTAGGAGGGTACTGGAAAGATAAAGAAGCCAAAGGAAAATCATGAATTGCTGGACCCTGTGGTTGGAAGTAAGAGAGAAAATAGTATAGGTGGAGCAGCTGGCTCCCAGCTCCTAACCAAATGTGAGGGTGAATTCCTGGGTAGGAAGAGGGGCCTGGGAGGGTAGAAAGTGGTTTCTTTGTGGTAACCTTGGCCAGCTGAGCCCTCTTGAATATTAGAATGAGCTCCAACTTAACATTGAGAGTGGAGGGGGATCTCCTCAGGAAGGCTGTCATGCCCAAACACCCAGGTAAGGAGAGGAAGTAGATCAGAGATGAAGCAGGGGAAGACAGACATCTAGATAGCAGGACTCTAGCAAGGAATCTAACCTGCCCAAAAGAAAGGGTGTGGATAAACTTCTGAAAGGCTAACTAACTTAAGGAGACAGGTTATCTCAGTGGAACGACTCCTGCCTTGCAAGTACCAGGTGCCTGGTTTGATTCATAGCTCTTCTTGGAAAAGTGATCCACTGGGTTATCAGGCATCCAGCTGAAACTTTATGACATGGAATGTATAGACATTCTCTTTGCATTAGCTTTTCTTGGTTCTTTTATTTTTTAAAAAGTTTCCATTTTTGTTTTCTTTATCTTACTCACTAAAACCTTGTTCAAAACCTGCAGAGGGCAGGCTGCAGGGTGATTGATTGATGAACACCAGCAGCATGAGAAGATCCTTAGGGGTTGTATTCATCAGCCAAAGGGGTGCTGATACAAATACCAGAAATTGGTTGGTTTCTATAAAGGGAATATATTTGGGGTAGAAGTTTACAGTTACCAGGACATAAAGTGCAAGTTACCTCCCTCACCAAAGTCTATTGCCACATGTTGGAGCAAGATGACTGCAGACACCTGCAAACTTTCAGGCTTCCTGGGTTCCTCTCTTCCTGGGGCTTGCTTCTTTCTGGGCTCAGCTGGTTTCCTCTCACCACAAGGCAAGCTGTAGATTATCAGGTGAACAGCTAGTCTCTCTTCCCGGGGCCTCTGCTGTATCTGCTTTTCTGTGTGTTTACTTCACAGGCACTAGCTCAAAAACTCCCAACTCTATCCTTTACCATGTCTTTTCTCTATCAGTCCATGATGACCAAGGGGGTGGGGATGCAAAGTGCTACTGAAGTGGACCAATCAGAGTCTTAATCATTATTTAATCAAGTAAAAGTGAAACATCTGAATCCAATATAACCTAATATGCCTAGAGGGACAGACAGTTTACAAACATAATCCAGTATCTATTTTTGGAATTCATGAACAATAACTAACTGCTACAGGGGTCTAAGAGGGAAGGCTGTTTTTCTGTGTTTATTTTATCTGGTTTTTCTTTTACTCTGTTTCTCCTTTTTGTAAAGAAGTTGCTGATGTCTTGTCTCTTGTTTGTTCTGTTCCCATTCCTTTATTTCCCTGGGATTTTGTTTTGTTTTGTTTTGTTTTGCTTACTGATTTTCATGAACTATGCTATTTATCTTCTCTCTTTCATGTTTGTATCATGTATTTCCTGTTGTTTGTCTTTTATTCCACCTCTTTTTGTTTGGTGTTCAATATTTCTTGTTTTTATTTCTCTCTACTTTTTTCTATGTTTTCTTTCTTTTCTACTTATTTTCTTTTCCTCTTTCTACTTCTCTTCTCTTCTCATCATTCCACCCTTTTAAATCATTCTATATATTTTTCTCTATTCTGGGTATTGTTTCATTGTTTCTATTTCACTTTTTCAATCTTATTCCTCTGTACTTCATACTCATGTTAATTATTCAGTTTTCTAGGTTTTGTACATTAATTCTCCTAACTTTTAATATTTTTATTACTGTTATTATTTTTCCCTTTGTATATATTTCCTTTTCTCTGATCCTAATGTTTTTTCAAGGGAACATATACAATAGATAGGAAATTGAATAATTGGAATGAAGTGTCAAAGTGAAACCATACCACACACACAAAAACAACAACAAAATAAAATTGTAGAATAGAGAGAAGCTAATCAGTTGAACAAATTCACCAAGATAAAGAGGTATCTAGACACCAACAAAAAATTCCAAACCATACTAAGAAACAGGAAGTCATAGCTCAATCCAATGAACAAGATAATAGCCAGGAGAGATGCAGAACATGGAACAACTAATCAGAGATGCCCAAAGAAATATCATGAATCAAATTAATGAACTGAAGGAAAAGATGAAGAATATTAAGAAAAGAATGGAAGAACATACTGAAGAAATCATAAACATACAGAAAAAGATAACAGATATGATGGTGATGAATGTCACAATGCAAAAATCAAAAATACACTGAAAGTACAAAAGAGCAGATATGAACAGGAAGAAGAAAGAATCAATGATGTGGAAGACAGTATATCTGAAATCAAACAGATAGTAGAATAGATAGTTAAAAAGATAAGAAAACATCAGCATGGACTTAGAGATTTGAATGACAACATGAAATGCAGAAACATATGCATTATAGACATCCCAGAGGGAGAAGAGAAAGGAAAGGGGACAGAAGGAGTGTTGAAGGAAATAATGGCTGAAAGCTTCCCAACCCTATTGAAGGCGATGGACTAACATGTCCAGGAAGTGCAGCACAACCCAAACAGTATAAATCCTAATAGGACTACTCCAAAATACATACTTGTCAAATTGTCCAATGCTTAAGACAAAGAGGGAGCACTGAAAGGAGGAAGAGAAAAGAGATCCATGACATACAATGTAAGCTAAATAAGATTAAGTGCTCATTTCTCTTCTGAAACTATGGAGGCAAGAAGGAAATGGTATGATATAGTTAAGGTGCCAAAAGAAAAATAAATTCAAGCCAAGAATTCTCTATCTAACAAAGCTGGCATTCAAAAATGATAGAATTCAAAATAGTCACAGATAAACAGAAATTAAGGGAGTATATCAATAAGAAACCTGCCCTTCAAGAAATACTAACGCCAGTTCTGTAGGTTGAAAGGAAAAAAAAGGAGAGAGAGAGAGAGAGAGAGAGAGAGAGAGATTTGGAGCACAGTGTAAAAAGAAGAAAAAGACAAAAAGAGAAATAACATCAACATAATTCCATACATGAACCTAAAGAAAATATGTCTAATGTAAGTAACTCCTTGACAGTAATAACATTGAATGTTTTTTAAATTACTTTTTTTAATTTTTAATAAGAAACTTAGATTACATAAATTTTACACAAAAGCTATAGAGATTCCCATATGCCCCACTCCCCATACCTCCCACACCCTCTCACATAAACATCCTTCATTAGTGTGGCACATTCATTGCAATTGATAAACATATTCTGGGGCTTTTTCATTAAGCATGGACCATAATTCACATTGTAGTCTACACTCTCTCCCACGCAATTCTGCACATTATGTGATGATATAAAATGGCCTATATCTGTCATTGCAGGGTCATTCCTGAGTCCCCATATTACAACTGTTTTTCCCTTTCCCTGCCCCCAGAGCCTCTAGTGGCCACTGGCTCCACATCAATGTTGCAATTTCTTCCATTGTTAGAATCACAATATGTCTATAGTAGAATACCAGTAAGTCCACTCTAGTCCATAGTCCTTTCCCCAATCCTGAGGATTCTGGGATGGTGATGTCCACTCCACCTCTAATTGAGAGGGGTCTTATATCCCATGAGGAAGATGGATAGGACTATCTTGCTTGTAATTGCAGAGTCTCTCACTTCTTTGGGATGGTCACTGTCCATCATCATCACCTTGTGAGTTGTCCTGGGTGAGTCCAATGAGCTGTAGAGTAGGTGTTGTAAGTCTGCTGAGATTCCAGGCCCAGCTGGCACATGGACAGCCCAAAGGCTTGAGTCTCTTGGATGTACACCTACAAACTCCAGCACCAACTATAGGTTTAAATAGAAGGGACAGATGAGTCATATGTTGGGAGGTCATAATTGAGTCCAACTCTGTCACTCTCAGGAGCACAAACTCCAAAGTAAGGTCCACTGGCAAGGCACCAAACAAAAAAGAAAAAGCCAGAGGCTGCTGTGGCGACATGCTTTTGGGCACAGCAAACCAAGACACTGCTTACTAACTCCCAGAAGAGTGAGGGTCACAGACACAAAGAAGCCAAATCAAGTAAATGTGAGTTATTAAACCTCTCAGTTGCCAGGAAGGGCTCCCCTCCACCACTCCTGGGATATTAAGTGAGGGTTAAACTCCTCGTGAATTGTATCTAACTTAGAGTAGAGCAGATATCTACCTCCATTGGAAGATGCTTTCAGTCATCTAGAATGTTACTGGACAGATATGGAAGCCAGGAATAGTAGGGAGTTGCTTACCTTGGTAGCTGGAAGTTGCACACATACCCAGCCTCAGGGCAGACCCTAGCTCCCTTCTCCAAATGAGAGTGTGATGGCATATTCTGTGTGAGGAAGAGGGATCTGGTTTTTTTTTGTGGTGAGTTTAGCAAGCTGGGCCCCCCTTGAATATGGAAAGGGACCCGGACTCGACAGGATGAGTTGAGGGGCATTGTCTCAGACTGGTAGTCATGCCCAGCCACCAAAGTAAAGAGAGGAATTGCATTAGTGAGGAGGAAGAGACAGGTAGCAATCACCACTACTCCAGCTGACTGCAGGGAATTTAACCTGCCCAAGGGAAAATGGGGAGATAGCCTTCTGAAAGGCAAATCAATTCAAGGGCTGAGAATAGCTCAGTGGAAAAATTCCTGCCGAGCATATATGAGGAGCCAGGTTCAAACCTCGGTATTCCTTGAGAAGAGATCCATGAGGTTATCAGACATCAAGCTAAAGTTTTATAACAGGGAACATATAGACATTTTCTTTGTATTAGATTTTCTTGGATCTCTCTCTCTCTCTCTCTCTCTCTCTCTCTCTCTCTCTTTTTAATAAAAAGTCATTTTCTTTCCTTTCATTCACTTTACTCACTAAAACCCAGTTAAAAATGTGCAGAAGGCAGGCTTCAGGGTGAGTGATTGAGGAACACCAGCAGCCTGAGAAGATGCTTAGGGGTCTAAGAAAAAAGGCTGTTTTTCCATGTTTATTATTATTATTTCTTCTGTCTTCTTTTTGAAAAAATGAGGTGCTGCTGTCTTGTTTCTTGCTTGTTTTGTATCCCCTCCCTTTCTTTCTCTGCTTGTTTATTTTTCTTTTATTTTCTTTTTTCTTTTGTTTACTGATTTATTCTACGTACACTATTTTTTTTCACTCCTTCACCTTTACATCTTTTGTGCTCTGTTGCTGTTCTTTCATTCCACCTCTTTTATTTGGTGTCTAATTTTTCTTTGTTTTTATTTCTCCCTCTATCCCATTTTCCCTGTATACTTTCTCTCCTTTATTTTTTTCTTTCTCTCTTTTCTGTTTTCTTTCCCGCTCTCCCTGCCATTCCAGGATTTTAATTCAATCTATATATTTTTTCTCTATTCTATTTCTTGTTTCATTGTTTCTATTCCACTTCCCTAATCTTATTCCTCTGTGCTTCTCACTCATGTTAGTTTTTCAATCTCCTAGGTCTTGTACATTTGCTTTCCTAACTTTTACTATTACCATTACTATTATTCTTTTTGTCTTCTTATCTCTTTCCTTTTCTCTAGTCCTAATTTTTTTTTCTTTCAAAAGAACATAGGCAGATCTCTCTCAAAAAAAACAGCTGAGTTGGGGCAAGATCTGGCCCACATGAGCTGTTTTGGGAACCCACAGAGTAAAGGCTTCAGGCCATTAATCTGGAGGGAGCTGGATGAAGAGTTAAATTCTTCAATGTGCTGCTGGTTGAATCTTGGTTATTGTGTTCTTTCTTCCTTGATTTTCCCTTTTCTGCGTGTAACAGTTTGGCAGTTTGATGTAATTACAAATTTCAAAAATATTGGATTATGCTTGTATACTGGTCTGCTAATCTGGGCATGATTATGTTATGATTAGGGGGTTAACTGGGCCATGTCAGTAGGGCATTGAGCCCCACCCCTTGGTGGGTGGGGGAATTAAATATAAAAGGCAAGGCAAAGGACAGTAGGAGCAGTTTTTGAGAAGCAGTTTTGATGTTGGAGTTTGGATGTTTGAGACAAGGCCCCAGGAGAAGAGAAGTGAGCCATTTGCCTGATGGTCTACAGCTGACCTTGTGGAGGAAACAGAGGAGTTAAGCCTGGAGAGAAACACAGCCCTGGGAAGAGAGTAACCCAAGAAGCCTGAACCCTGGTAAAGGTCAGCAGCTGTCTTGCTCCAATACATGGCAATGGACTTTGGTGAGAGAAGAAACTTAAGCTTTATGGCCTGGCAACTGTGTACTTCTACACCAAATAAGTGCCCTTTATAAAGACCAAACAATTATTGATATTTTGCATTAACACCCCTTTGGCTGACTAATACACTGTATATACCAATTTTGTATAACAATGCTCTTTTCCTTCCCTCAGCATTCTATCTTCTGCTTTCTATTTTTGTTCTTACATTCCACCTCTCTTTGTTTAGTCCTAAATTTTCCTGGTTTTTAATTCTACCTCATCAACCCTGCCTTCTTTTTTCTTTATTAACTTTTATTTCTTTTTGTCATTTCCTTTCTCTGTCCCTCTTTCCTCATTATACTGGCCTTATAAGTCAGTCTATATATGTTTCTCTCCTTGGTTTTTTCATTTAATTTAATTTTGGTACACCACTTTTTAATTCCGATTACACTACACTGCTTATATGAGATATATATTCATTTTGCAAGGTCCTAAATGGTTGCTCTACTAACAATTACTATTATTATTACTATTATGCTTTTACTTTTCTTAACTCTTTCATTTTCTCTGGCCCTAATTTTTTCTTCAAGGGAACATAGACAATAGCAATGACATAGAATAAGAAGAACAAAGTGTCAAAGAGAAAACTTAACACACATACAAAAACAGCAATTAAATAAAACCCTAGAGTAAGGAGAAAAGCTAACCAACTGAATAAACCCATCAAGATAAAAAGATGACCAGAGGGCAAAAAAAATTACAAACCATACTAAGAAACAGGAAGACATGGCCCACTCCAATGAACAAACTAAAAACCAGGAAGAGGTGCAGAACTTTGAACAACTAATCAAAGCTGCCTAAACAAATATCATGGACCAACTTAAAGAAGTGAAGGAAGATATTAAGGATATTAAGAACACACTGGGAAAACATACTGAAGAAATTGTAAACATATATAAAAAGATAATGGATATGATGGTGATGAATGGCACATTCCAAGAAATGAAAAAGATACTGGAAGCATATAGCACTAGATTTGAACAAGAAGAGGAAAGAATTAGTGATGTGGAAGACAGTACATGTGAAATCAAACAGATAGTAGAACAGAAAGGGAAAAAGATAGAAAAAAATCCAGTAGGGATTTGAATGACAGCACAAAGTGCACAAACATATGCATTATAGGCATCCAAAGAAAGGGGACAGAAGGAGTGTTGGAGGAAATAATGTCTCAAAACTTCCCAACCCTATGGAGGGAGATGGACATATAAGTCCAGGAAGTGCAGCACACCCCAAACAGTATAAATCTGAGTAGGCCTACTCCAAGATATATACTCATCAAGCTGTTTAAAGCTCAAGACAAAGAAAAAATACTGAAAGTAGCAAGAGAAAATAGAACTATTACATACAAGGGAAGCTCAGTAAGATTGAGTGCTGATTTCTCATCTAAAACAATGGAGGCAAGAACTCAATGGTATAAAATTGTTAAGGTACTGAAAGAAATAAACTTAAAAACATGAATTCTTTATACAGGAAAGCTAGCACTCAAAAATGAAGAAGAGTGCAAAATATTTACAGATCAATAGAAATTAAGAGGGGATGCTAATAAGCCTGCTCTTCGAGAAATGCTAAATGTAGTTTTACAGGTTGAAAAGAAAAACCTGAGAAAGAGAGTTGGAGGAGAGTGTAAGAACAACAAAAAAGACAAAAAGATAAATAAAATCAACATATGACCAAAAAAAAAACAAACAAAGAAAATATACCTAATATAAGTAATTCTGTGAGGGTAATAACACTAAATATAAACTGATTAAACTCTCCAGTCAAGAGAAACAGATTGGCAGAATGGATAACGAAATATGACCCATGTGTATGTTGTCTAGAAGAAACCCACTTTAGACCCAGGGATTCAAAGAGGCTGAAAGTGAATGGCTGGAAAACAATCTTACAAGCAAACAATAACCAAAAGGGGCAAGAGTAGCTATACTAATATCAGACAAAACAGATTTTAAATGCAAAACTATTGTAAGAGACAAAGATGGACAATATGCATATTAGTGAAAGGGGTAATCTTTCAATAAGAAGGAACAATCATAAACATTTATGCGCCTAACAGGGGAGCCTCAAAATAAATGAGGCAAACACTGGAAAACTTAAGTGGAGAAATAGACTCATCTACAATTATAGTGGGGGAATTCAATATACCATTATCACCATTAGACAAAACTTCTCAACAAAAATCAATAAAGAAAAAAAGACTTTGATTAATACATTAGTGGATCTGGATCTAATAGACATATACAGAACACCACACCCAAATTCAGCAGGATGTACATTCTTCTCGAGTGCACATGGATCATACTCCAACACTGACTACATGCTAGGCCACAGGAAAAAATCTCAATGAATTCAGAAAGATTGAGATTATACAAGTAATTACTTTGACCACAATAGTATGAAATGGAAAATCAGTAAGGGCTAGAGAACCAGATTAAGCACAAAGATTTGGTTGTTAAACAACACACTCTTAGACAAACAGTGAGTCAAGGAAGAAATTTTAAAAGAAATCAGTAACTACCTTGAAACAAATAAAAATGACAACACAACATATCAAAACTTATGGGAGGCAGCAAAAGCTGTACTGAGGGGGAAATTCATAGCCATAAGTGCACATATCAAAAAAAGAAGAAAGACCTAAAATTGAAGACCTAAGTGCACACCTTGAGGAATTGCAAAAACAACAAACTAAAGCCAAAGGAAGTGGAAAGGTGGAAACAACAATGATTACTGCAGAAGTAAACTAAATAGAAAATGAGAAAGCCCTAGAAGAAATAAACAAAATCAAAGGCTGGTTCTTCCAGAAGATCAATAAAATTGATAAACAATTAGCCCAACTAAAAGAGAAAAAAAGAGACAAGATGCAGATACACAAAATAAGAAATGGGAAGGGGATACCACCACTTACCCCACAGAATTAAAGAATATCATCAGAGGATACTTTGAAAAGTTATATGCCAACAAGAATGATAATTTAGAGGAAATGGACAAATTCCAGAAACTCACAAGCAGCCTTCATTGACAGAAGAAGAAATTAATGAACTCAATAGACCATTTACAATTAAAGAAATAGAATCAGTCATCAAAAATCTCCCAAATAAGAAAAGCGAGTAACAGATGGGTTCACAGGTGAATTCTACCAAACATTTCAGAAAGAGCTCATATCAATCCTGCTTAAATTATTTAAAAATTACAAGTAGAAGGAATATTGCCTAACTCATTCAATGATGACAACTTTACCCTAGTACCAAAGCCAAATACAGATGCCAAAAGAAAGGAAAATTACAGAGCAATCTCTCTAAATAACCTAGATACTAAAAACCTCAAGTAAATAATTGCTAATCGCATTCAACAACATATCAAGTGAATTTTACACCAGGACCAAGGGGGTTTCATCCCGGGTATGCAAGGATGGTTCAACATAAGAAAACCAAACATTTTAATACACACATAAACAGATCAATAGCATAAAATCACATGATCATCTCTATAGATGCAGAAAAAGCATTCGACAAAATTCAGCACACTTTCCTCATAAAAACACTGCAAAAGACAGGAATAGAAGGAAACTTTCAGAACATGATAAAGAGTATATATGAAAAACCCACAGCTAACATCATCTTCAGTGGTGAAATCCTAAGTTTTCCTTCTAAAATTGGGAACAAGAGAAGGATGCACACTATCACTGCTATTATGTAAAATTGTCTTAGAAGTACTTGCTCGAACACTGAAACAAGAAAAAGCTCTAAAATTATCCATACTGGAAAGGAAGTAGTAAAAATTTCACTTTTTGCAGATGACATAATCCTAATCATACGAAATCCTAAGAAATGTACAGCAAAGTTTCTAGAATTTATAAATGCATTCAGTAAAGTCGCCGGATATGAGATCAATGTTCAAAAGTCAGTAGCTTTTCTGTACACCAATAACAAGCAACCAGAGGAGGAAATCAAGAAAATATACCATGTACAATAGTAACTAAAAGAATCAAATACCTAGAAATAAATTTAACTAAATAGTTAAAGGTCATATATACAGAAAACTGCACAACACTGTTTAGAAAATCAAAGAAGACTTAAATAAATGGAAGAATATTGCCTGTTCATGGATATTGAGACTAAACATCATTAAGATGTCTATCCTAATCAAACTAATCTACAGATTTAATGCAATCCCAGTTAAAATCAACACAGAATTTTTTTAATGAATTGGGAAACCTAACTACAAAATTTATTTGGAAGGGTAAGAGGCCATGAATCGCCAAAGACATATTGAAAAAGAAAAATGAAATTGGAGGTATTACACTACCTGACTTTAAAACTACAAAGTTAAAGTGGTCAAAACTGCATGATATTGGCACAAGGATAGACATAAAGACCAACAGAACCGAATTGAGAGTTCTGATATGGATCTTCGCATATACAGTCACCTGATATTTGACAAGGTCAGCAAGCTCACTCAACTGGGAGAGAATGGCCTCTTCGACAAAAAGTGCTTGGAGAAGTGGATATCCATATCCAAAAGTATGAAAGAGGAACACAATCTCACCTTTTGCTAAAATCAACTCAGATGGATCAAAAATCTAAATATAAGATCCAAGACCATAAAGACATTGGTAGATAATGTAGGGAAGCATCAACAGGGCCTTGTAATAGAAAATGGTTTCATGAGCTTTACATCCAAAGCATGAGCAGCAAATGAAAAAATAGATTAAAGGGATCTCCTCACAATTAAAAACTTTTGCACCTCAAAGGAGGTTTTCAGAAAAGTGAAAAGGCAGCCTACCTAAAGGGAGAAAGTATTTGGCAACCATGTATCTGATAGGAGCCTAATATACAGCACATATAAGGAAATCCTATGCTTCAAAAAGAAAAAGACAGACAACTCATTTAAAAAATGGACAAGCAATTTGAAAAGACACTTCCCAAAGAAGAAATACAAATGACTAAAAAGGACATGACAAGATTCTCAACATCACTAGCTAATAGGGAAATGCAAATCAAAACTACAATGAGATACCATCTTACACCCATCACACTGGCAGGTATTAAAAAAACAGCAGACTATAAGTGTTGGAGGGGATGTGTAGGAATGGGAACTCTCATCCACTGCTGGTGGGAATAGCCATTGTGGAGGACAGTTGGGTGGTTCCTCAAAAAACTTACTATAGAACTTCCATATGATGCAGCAATTCCACTGCTGGGTATATAACCAGAAGAATTGAAAGCAAAGACTCGAACAGATATATGCACACCAATGTTCATAGTGACATTATTCACTATTGCCAAAAGTTGGAATCATCCCAAATACCCATCAAAAAAATGAATGGATAAACAAATATGGTACATACATACAATGGAATATTACTCCGCTATAAGAAGGTATACAGTGCTAACACACATGATAATATGGATGAACCTTGAGGACCTTATGTTGAGTGAAGCAAACCTGGCATTGAAAGATGAACAGTACATAACCTCACTGATATGAATTAAGCAAATTGAGCAGACACAGAAAGCTAAAGTTTGGAAAACAGGCTTACAGGAAATATAAAGGAAGAAGAAGGTTGTGAGCCAACATCCATATGGACATAATCTATGGTAAGGTGAAAGTGTGTAGTTGCATATTGAAGGGTATGACAAGAGGGTAATGATATTATTGGGTTGGGGGTTGCAGGTTTGACAGGTGGGTAGATTGGGGAAGATGGTCAGAAGGTTCAGGGTACTGGGGCGGGAGGGTTGGGAGAGGGGCTGGTGAACACTGGGGATTTGTGGGTATGTGGTTGAAAGTTGAAAGTTGGGAATACTCTTATGGCAATATAACAAGGAAGGGTTACTGGTTTAGGGTGTTGAATGTGGGGGCTTTTGGGATAAGGCACACCTGGAGCATGTTTCTAGGGAGGATGTGAATAATCATTTTGTCATAATGTGTTTTATTCAGTGGGTGGAGACCCACATAATGAGTAAGAAGGTGTTGGATTCCCATGCTCAGGAGGACCGATTTGTTCACAAATAGAGAGGTGGGAGTCTCTCACAACCATGGGCAGTTCCTAATAAGGGAGGACAAACCAATGTGTCAAGACCTCAGTTAGGTTGCATGTAACTATGAATATTGTCATCCAAGGAGTGAAGCCAAGGCATTGCCATGGGCCATTAGGGGAGGGGGAGGGAGGAATAGAATAGATGAAACAGGGGATATTTAGTGGGCAATGGAAGTGTTCTACATGATATTACAATGATGGAGAAAGGTCATGTTAAATATCATCAAAATTTATAAAACATTGGATATTAATGGATTAAAATCCCCATTCCAAAGACTTAGATTGTCAGAATAGATAAGGAAATATGATCCATCTATAGGCTGACTACAAGAAACCTTCCTTAGACCCAAAGACACAAGGATGTTGAAAATGAATGGTTGGAAAAAAATTTACAAGCAATTACCATAAAAATGAGAGTGTAGTTATACTAATATCTGACAAAATAAACTTTAAATGCAAAACTCTGTTAAGTCAAAGAAGGACATTATATATTAATAAAATAGGTAATCTATCAAGAAGAAAGACCAGTCACCAACATTGATGCATCTAACCAGGGTGCTACAAAATATATGAGGCAAACACTGGAAAAACTAAGTTGAGAAATAAATGACTCTACAATTATAGTGGGGACTTTAATACACCATTATCACCATTAGAGAGAACATCTTGATGGAGAATCAATAATGAAGCAAAATCATTGAATAATACATTAGAGGATATGGGCTTAATAGACATATCCAAAACATTACACCAAAATACACCTGGATATGCACTCTTCTTGAGTGCACATGGATCATTATCCAAGATAGACAAAATGCTAGGTCACAGAACAACTTAAAATGAAGTCAGATATATTGAAATTGTACAAAGTAATTTTTCTGGCCACAATGGAATGAATCTGGAAATCAGTAAGGGGCAGAGACCAGATTAGGCACAAATATATGGATGTTAAACAACACACTGTTAGACAAACAGTGGTTCAAGGAAGAAATTGCAAAAGAAATCAGTAACTACCTTGGAAAAAATGCAAATTACCACAAAATATATCAAAACATATGAAATTCAGCAAAAGCTGTACTTAGGGGGAAATTCATAGTCATAAATGCCTATAATTAAAAAAAAAGAAATAGCTAAAATAAAAAACCTAACTGCACACCTGTAGGATTTAGAAAAAGAACAAAAAACTAACTCCAAAGGAAGTAGAAAGGAGGAAATAAAAAGATGATAGCAGAGCTAAGAGAAACTGAAAACATTAAAGCACTAGAAAAAAATAAAAATAAAAGCTGGTTCTTTAAGAAGATTAATAAAATTGATAAGCCTTTAAGTAGACTAACGATGAAAAAACAGAGAGATGATGCAAATACAATAAATAAGAAATGAGGAAGGAGATATCACCACTGACCCCACAGGAATAAAGAATATCATAATATGATACTTTGAAAAATTGCATGCCATCAAGAAGGATAATTTAGAGGAAATGGACAAATTACTAGAAAAACAAAAGCAGCCTATGTTGATGAAGGAGAAATTGATGAACTCAACAGACCAATGACAAGCAATGAAATTGAGGTAGTCATCAAAAACCTCCCAAATAAGAAGAGCCCAGGATCAGATGACTTCACAGGTGAATTCTACCAAACTTTCCAGAAAAAACTAACACCAATCCTGCTTAAACTCTTCCAAAAAAATAGAAGTGGAGGGATCATTGCCCAACTCATTCTCTGGTGTAAACATCACCCTAAAACCAAAGCCATCAAAGATGCTATGAGAAAGGAAAACAATAGACTAATCTCTCTTATCAACCTAAATGCTAACGTCCTCTAAAAAATACTTTCTAATCATATTCAACAACATATCAAACAAAATATAGACCATGACCAAGTGGGTTTTATCCCTGGTATGCAAGCATGCTTCATCCTAAGAAAATCAATGTAATGCACCACATAAATAGTTTGAAAGGAAAAAATCACATGATCATCTACACAGATTGATAAAAAGCATTCGAAAAATTACAGCTCTCTTGCCTGATTAAAAAAAAAAAAAACATTTCAAAAGATAGTAATAGAAGGAAATTCCTCAACAAGGTAAAGGTATATATGAAAACCCCACATCTAACATCATATTCAATGGTTAAATCCTAAAGGCTTTCCCTCTAAGATCTGTAAAAAGACAAGGATATTCATTGTGACTGCACTTATTTGACATTGTTTTAGAATTACTTGCTCAAGTTATTAAGAAAGAAAAAAAGATATAAAAGGCTTCCACATTGGAAAAGAAGAGG
Organism: Cabassous unicinctus; assembly: GCA_029593785.1. Taxonomy (NCBI): domain Eukaryota; kingdom Metazoa; phylum Chordata; class Mammalia; order Cingulata; family Chlamyphoridae; genus Cabassous; species Cabassous unicinctus. The sequence continues at coordinate 60,654 of JAQZBX010000226.1, forward strand.
TAAAAATTTCACTATTTGCAGAGGATATGATCCTATACCTCAAAAGCCCTGAGAAACCTGCAACAAAGCTTCTAGAGCTTGTAAACAAGTTCAGTAAAGTGACAGATATTAAGCTTAATATACAAAAATCAGCATTTCTGGACATTCATAATGAGCAATCTGACAAGGAAATGAAGGAAAAAACCCATTTAAAATAGCAAATAAAAGAATCAAATACCTAGGAATAAACTTGACTAAATTTGTAAAAGACTTGTATGCAGAAAATTAAACAACACTGCTAAAGGAAATCAAAAAAGACTTAAATAAATGGAAGCATATTCCTTGTTAATGGATAGGAAGACTAAACATCATTAACATGTATATCCTACCAAACTTATCTACATATTTACATATTTAATGCAATCCCAATAAAATTCACCAGAGCATTTATTTACTGAATTGGAAAAACTAACTATGAAATTTATTTGGAAGAGCAGGAGTACCCAAATAGCCAAAGACATATTGAAAAAGAAAAATGAAATCATAGTAATCACTCTACCTGACCTTAAATCATACTACAAAGCTACAGTGGTCAAAACTGCATGGTGTTGGCACAAGTATACATCTAATGATCAATGGAACCAAATTGAGAGTTCTGATATAGATCCTCACATACACAGTCAACTGATATTTGGAAAGGCCACCAATCCCATTCAACTGGGAGAGAATGGTCTCCTCAACAAATGGTGCCTGGAGAACTGGATATCCATATCCAAAAGAATGAGAGAGGAACACCATCTTACATCTTACACAAAAATTGAGTCAAGATGGATTAATGATCTTAATATAATAGCCAAGACCATAAAGATCTTGGAAGATAATGTAAGGAAGCATCTACAGTAACTTGTATTACAAAAGCCTCCATGAACTTTACACGCAAAGTTTGAACTATGAAAGTCAAAATAGATAAATCGGGCTGCCTTAAAATAAAAAAAATTTAAAAAAACTTTTGCACCTCAAAAGAGTTTGTCAAGAAAGTGAAAAGGCAGCCTACTCAATGGGAGAAAATATTTGGTAACCATATATCTGATAGGGGCCTAAAATCCATGATATACAAAGAAATCCTACACTTTGGAAATAGAAAGGAAAACAACTCATTTAAAAAAATGGGCAAGTGATTTGAATAGACACTTATCCAAAAGAAGAAATACAAACAGTTAAAAAGCACATGAAAAGATGTTCAACATCATGAACTATTAGTGAAAAGTAAATCAAAACTACAATGAGATATCATCTTACACCCATTAGACTGGTGGCTATTTAAAAAAACAGAGGACTACAAGTGTTGGAGAGGATGGGGAGTAGTGGGAGCTCTCATCCACTGTTGGTAGGAATGTAGAATGGTTCAGCCATTGTGGAGGAAAGTATGTTAGTTCCCCAGAGAGCTAACTATAGAACAGCCATATGATTCAGCAATTCTGCTCCTGAGTATATAAACAGAAGTATTGAAAGAAAAGACATGGACAGATATATGGGTACCAATGTTCAAAACAACATTATTCACTATTGCCAAAATTTAGAATCAACCCAAATGCCAATCAACAGATTAATGAATAAACAAATTGGGGTATATACATACAATAGAATATTATGCCAATGTAAGAAAGAATACAGTATTAATACATGGGAAAATATGGACGAATCTTGAAGACGTTATGTTGAGTGAAGCCAGCCAGGCACAGAAGGACAAATATTACATGACCTCACTAATATGAATTAAGTCAATTGAGCAGACTCACAGAGCTTGAATCTGGAATATAGGTTTACAAGATTTAGAAAGGGAGAAGAAGATTGTGAGCGGGCACCCATGTAGACAAAAATATGATAAGGTGTTAGTGTGTAGTTGTGCAGTGGGGGATCATCACAGTGGTGCAGTGATACTTTTGGGTTAGGTGGTGCTAGATTTTCAAGGTAATAGGTTGGGGAGTGTGGGTTGGACTCTCCATTGACCTGGTGGGAGGGTTGGAGGAGGGTGTGGGTATACAGTGGTGGATTGGAGGTTATGTGGTTAAAACTACAGCATTGGGAATGTTCTTTTGGCAACATGACAAAGGAGGGTTACCAGTTTAGCGTTTTGGATATGGGGGTATTTGGGACAGGGTACACCTGGAGCAGGCTTCTAGGGACTATGTGAGTGTTCATTTTGTCATAATGGCTTGTATCAGTGGGTGGAGACCGACATAATCAGTTGGAAGGTGTTGAACTCCCATCCTGAGGAGTCCTGCTATGTTCTCATATAGAGGGATGTGAGTGTCTCAAGAGCATAGCCAGTGCATAATAGGGGAGGCCAGATCAGTATGTCAAACCCTCAATTTTGCAATTAACTATGAATCTTGTTCTTCAAGGCATGAAGCCTGGTGGTTTCCATGGGTCTTGAGGGGTAGGGGAAGAAGGAATTGAATAGATGGAACATGGGAAATTTGGTGAGTGATTGAAGTGTTCTACATGATCTTGAAATGATGGATACAGGCTGTGTTAAATTTCATCAAAATTTGTAAAAGTGTATGTTCCAAAATGTAAACCATAATATAAACCCATGGTTAGTAGCTATATTTCAATATTTGTACATCAATTGTAACCAATATACCATCCACATCTAAAATGGTATTAATAGGGGAAAGAGGGAAAGGAGGTGGATGTTGGGTATATGGAATCCCCTATATTCTGTATGTGACTTTCCTGTCACATAGAGACACTGGGTGAATAAACAGAGAAAATGTCCCTATACATACGTGACAACAGATCTCACAGTTATAAAAGACATAATGTCAAAATTTTTAAAATGTTTTTTCATTATTTATAATTATTCCAAATCTTTTTTATTTTTTTATTTTTTGTATTTTATTTCTTATTTTTAAAACTATCTTTATCATTTCATTTTCTTATTAAATGTATTTGGCTATTTTTTGGCTTCAATTTTGAAGAATTTTTACATCATAGATGGGTTACAACTCTGACAGGGGAGGATCATTTTTGCTGGATATCAGTGATGGTGGATACATAGGAGGAGGGTCACCTTGGCATACATATAAAGCATATAAAAGTTTTCAGTTGTTCATTTGGCATTGTTACGGTGGATGAAGATTCACTCAATAACCAAAAGAATATCAAATTCCAATTCTCAGTTGCTCTGCCACATTCCCTAATGGAACAGGAAGAATCCCATAAGTACATGGGCAATGACTAGTGAAGGAGGATGGTCCATTGATAGGCCTTAATATTAATGACTGTACTTATGAACCCTTACTTTTGAAATTGAAACTTAGCCTGTCATTATATCATGCCTAAGAGGTACCTCCTCAGAAGGTAACTTGTTGCTCAATGTGGCCCCTCTCTAAGCTGAAGTCAGCATATAAATTCATTACCTTCCCCCCAGCATGGGACATGACTCTCAAGGATGATCCTCCCTGGCACTGAGGGATTACTACTAAGCACCAACTAGCAATTAAACTGGAAAAAGACCTTGACCACAAAGGGAAAACGGTAAAGACAAATGAGTTTATATGCATAAGAGACTTCAAATGAGTTAGGAGGACATCTAGAGGTTATGCTTATGCATGACTCAGCAGGATCTCATTGACTGTCAAAATAAATATTACCTCAAATAGTGGGGTTCATGAGGGCCTATTGTCAGGGCAAATAGCTCAGGAGTTTGATGTCTTGCCAGTGGGCCCTACTTTGGAATTTATGCTTCCCCATGTGTCAGAGTTGTACTCAGTTGTGGTTTACCTAAACATAGTTCTTCTGACCCTACTATTTGACTTTATAATTAGTACTAGAGTTGGTAGCTGTACATCCAAGAGACTAAAATCTTTGGGCTGTTCATATGTCAGCTGAGCATTTAATCTCAACAGAGTTGCAACACCTACTCTCCAGTTCATTGAACTCATCCAGGACAACTAACAAGGTGATGATGATGGACAACGATGATCTGAAGGAACTGAGAGAACTGCAAGCAATAGATCCCCATCCATTTCTCCTATGGGATTGAAGTCCCCTGTCAATTAAAGGCAGATTGGTCATCACCATCCCAGAATCCTCACTATTGCAGAATGAAATATGGACTAAAGTAGAAAGTAGGCTTCCTGGCATTCTACCATAGACTTATTGTGGTTGTAGCAATGGAAGACATTATATAATTGATGTGGAGGCAGTGGACATTGGAGGTTCTGAGGGCCAGGAGAGGGAATAACAGGGGAAATACAGGGGAACTTTCAGGATTTTAGAATTGCTCTGAATGACATTACAATGACAGATGCAGGCCAATACATACCTTGCCATAACCTACAAAATTATGCAGAAGAGACTGTAAACTACAATGTAAACTATCACCATGCTTAGTGGCAATGTTCCAGAATGTGTTCATCAATTGTAAAGAATGTACCACACTAATGAAGGATGTTGTTAAGGTGGGGAAACGGAGTTTTAGGGAGCAGAGCATGTAGGAATCCCCTATATTTTATGTAACATTTATATAATATAAATATATTTTAAAAATTAAAAAATATATTTAAATATATCTATGATGTGGAAAAAACACAAAGCTCTCTGTAATCTGGCTGATGCCAACCTGGCCAGTCTCATGTTTCATTTTTCACATCCTGCCCCTGGTTTTTTATCAGAGATTAAGAATTATTTTTAAAACATCATCACATCCTAGGGTTAAGCTGAAACCTCATTTGTGTCCCTGTCATCTCTTCCTGGTTTGCTTCTACCCCTTTTGTGTATTGTAATTATTACAATTCCCCCTTCAGTTGAAGTGCAATTGCCAGCTTCCTTGTGAAGCCTTCATGAACTTTCACAGGATGAGTCCAAACTTTTGGATTCAATTCACCACAATTTCAGTGCCACCACAGGTTATTGCATATAATCATTTCTATTTCTTTTAACCCATTTAGTTGTAATCTCCTTAATAACTGGAACAATGTTTTACTCATTTCTTTACTCAAAGAATAATAATTAGTTCTTACATAAAATATTTAATGACTAAATGTTTGTTTAATGACTAAAACAAAAATGAATGAATTTGTTTAAACAGATATTTCCAACAATTTAGAATAAGCCAGAGTGAAACAGGGAAATAATCTGCTAAGAGGGGAAACCATTGGCTGAGATCTAAGACCAGAGAAGACAGATTGGAGAAAGAAGATATTTTGTGTGTTAATTATCTTCCTTCAATTTCAGGCTTTTTAAGTAGGCAGGACTATGTATGATTAAGCTTTATTTAAGTTTATGCCATCTAGACACTGCTAAAGTTACTAAAAATTAAAGGGTCACTGGAGCCATAATATATTCCCCCCAAAAATGTCCAACTTCTGTGATTCACCCAGAAGTTATCAGCAAAGGGTTTTAGTTCACAAATGCAGATTCTTCCTTCACTGATAGATGAAGTTGGTAGCTCTGCTCTCAGGAATGGCAGGTAGTTGAAAACACTCACCAGGTCTCTAAAAGACACAACTGTGTTTTCTTCTCACCAGAGATTAGAAAAGGAGACTTGAGAGTATGTAGGGGAAGCATTTAGAATGTCTTGCCTTTAGGGACTTCATTTCCATGAGCCTCATTAATGAAGTATTCTTTTGTCTCTCAACTTCCTGAGATATTTAGCTCTCCAGAGGTAAGAAATAAAAGCACAATGTCAATATGTGCTGTTTTTCACCCTTGGGATACAGCTTTAGACCTCCATGTTCATATGTTATCCAAGTAGACTCAGTCCTCCCAGGTCATCTCTCATTAGGTAAGCCTTCTCAAATGGTAAGGTTTTCCATGATGAGTTCTTTGTTGATGATTCTGGAGAGAGATTCTGGGTACAGTAAAGTATCTTCTGTCTCAGATCTATTTTCTCAGGAGTTGCCTCTCATTCATAGGTCTGTCATCTCTCAAAAGGATTTCCTCTTGTCTCACTGCTTCTCCTTTCTCCCCATTGTCAGAAAAATCCATTTAGCTTACTCAACCATTTGTTTTTCCAGTTGTTCAGTGTATATTTATTCAGAATACCATATGGTAAGCAAACAGCTATGTTTTTGGAATGAAGGAAAGAGTAAGATATTGTGCTTCCTTTCAAACTGTTCACAGTCTAAACAGGCCAAGAAACAGAGAAATAAGTCAATAAAACACCCTAAAGTAGTATTACAGTCCTGATTTGTATTTCCATATAATCAGGATCACCCTTTCCATTTCTGCTAAAAAGGCACATGGGACTTAGGGATTACCTTGAAGATTACTAAGGGTAGTATTGATCTCTTAGCAATATTAATACTTCCTACACTTGAACACAGGATGTCTTACCAGTTACATGGGTATTCCCTAATTTATTACAACAGTGTTTTCTGGTTTTCAGTGTACAAGTCTTTCAATTCTTTAATTGATTCCTAGGTATTTTATTGCTTAAGGTACTAAGTTGAATGAATTTTTAAAAATAATTTTCCACTTAGGAGTTCTTTACTGTTCTATGAAACACAACTAATATTTGCATATTATTTCAAATTAAACATTTAAGGGGGAAAAAACTACAGGTACATTTGAACTCCCCTATCCAACATGGTACTTTACTGAATTTTATTTTAGATCTCAATTATTTTCTTCTTTTCAGGCCAGGTGAGGGATATATTTAATGGTTTATTTTTAATTGTTTTTCAATTGTTTTTAATTGTTTGTCCAATATTTTATTCCTCAGAAAACAGTGGTGTGTCTTCCATAAAGGCTGTTCTACAATGTTATCAACTTGTCCCCCATTGTTATATTCCCTTTGAATATTCAGTGTTGGTTTCTGCTATTCCCAATTGGGAAAGTCAGCAGTGATCAAAGCCATATGTGCTTTGGTGAGTGGGGTCTGTTTATCAGTCCATGCAAAAATTCCATTCATGCCAGTGATGCTATTCTGCTCATGAATACAATGGGCATGAATAGATGCAGCTGGCAAAAAAACTTGACAGCCATACAGGGCCTTACTACCTTTCTGAAATTCCTACCAGTCCAGCTCTCTGTGGTATGCTGAGATATCCCTTTCAATCTGAAGGACAAAATCTGCTGAATTTGACTTCTCTTGACCCTAAGACAAGCAAAATTACTGGTGAGCTTCCTTGTATGTTGAGGGCAACTTATGCCTCCTTTGTACATACTGTTTTACATATCATATTGAATTATGATTGGGGACTCTGTGACAGAAGCAGATAGTGCATGGAACCTTGGGAAGACCATATATGTGAATCACAAAGAAGATCTTGAGGATATTGGAGCAGTGTTATATCACATGTGAGGAGAGCTATTCTTCACTTCAGAAATATCTTGGGTCTTCCTGCTGGAACCTAGTAGGGAATAAAGGCTTAATTTTAGACCACAAACAGTGTGCAACCTAAGCTTCCAATCATCAAACCAAACAGCCATAAATATAGGTATACACAAAACCACTCCAAATGAAAGCAGTATGTGCAAGATAAGGTTTGAGTGGGTCCTGAAGCAGAAATTATTTGGGTGAGAAAACAGTTCAGATTCTATGACTCCTATGCCTCTCAGCTTACACTAATGACTTCATGGGAAGTACCCTCTGATTAGCAGACTAGAAAAGACAAACATCATGGTTGATTGGCAGATAGTGCTTAATGATATTCTGGAAATATCCAAAGAGAAGAATGCAGAATATATCCCCACCCAGTACAACCCTGAAGAATAGTGGAAAGGGGAAACCCCTAAGGGTAAGTAGACATTTGAGAGATGGAGAGAAATACTGATTTACACTAACACATTGGATTGGTAGTATTAATTATTTTTCAGGCAGTAAGAGTCATGGAAGGAGAGGATGTGAATGGGCATAAAACATGAAGATATTTATGTACTATTCAAATACTCTCCAAAAAGAAACTTCAGCAGAACAAGGTGTGGCAATTTGATATTATTGATGAATTCCAAAAAGAAATAATGTTTATGTTTTTATATTGGTCAGTTTCTCAGGGATAGTGATACACTTTAATTGATTGAATTCAGAGGTTTCTCTTTTACTTGATTAAATAATGATAAGGACTTTGGGCCACATTAGCAAGACATTGAGTCTGCAACCATTTGGGTGGGGGTCTCATAGAGAAAATGACAAGGCAGAGGGAACAGTTGGAGTTTTGATCCTGGATACCAGGAAGTAAACACGCAGAGAAACAGAGAAGGCTCCATTAGATATGGCAGAGGCCCTGGGAAGAGAGATGAACCATTCACTTGATAGTCTACAGCTGGCCCTGTGGATAGAGCAGGGCAGCTGAGCTTGGAGAGAAACAAGCCCTGTGAAGAGAGGAATCCAAGAAGCCTGAACCCTTACAGGTGTCAGCAGTCATGTTGCACCAATACATGGCAACAGACTTTGGTGAGGCAAGTAACTTATGCTTTACAGCCTGGTAACTTTAAACTTCTACCCCAAATAAATACCCTTTATAAAAGCCAAAGGATTTCTGGTATTTTGTATCAGCACCCTTTTGGCTGACTAATACATAAGGTAATGGTAATTGTAGGCCAAGCTGAACTTTTCTGTGGATGGCAGCCAGACATTTTTTTAGTTACCTCCATCCTTGTCTAAAGGGCTCAGGGTCAGAGTGTCTTTAGTGGCAAAGATGGTGTTATGTATAGGCTGGGGAACAAAGACTTATACCAATAGAGGCAGATATGGTTTTAAAAACTATTGAAGGCCCCACCTGTCAACAGCAGAAAATGACACAGAACAACCAATATGGCAACATAGCTTAGAGAGATCTATCAACCATGCTGTGACAAGTTGATTACATAGGAACACTTAAGTTATGGAAGAGATACCACTTTCTTCTGGTCAATAAAATGCTAGAAAAACAAGTTTTAAAACCTCTTTAAATTTGTTCTTCAACTGGCTGGACATAAGAAATTAATATAAGCACAAAATAAATAATAATAGTAATCTTGTTGGGGAGAGAAGTTCTAATGACAGGTGCAGGTTAGGCAGACTGTCAATATTGAAGAGCTTGTGATTCTATATTAGTAAGGTAGGTTTCATATAAACATAAAGCCCAAACCCCTGTTAAGCAGAACCTTTGGTAAATTTAAAAAGCATATAACTTAGAATTGAGTTAGAATTCAATAAAAGTCACCAGACCTATTTTTACTAAATTGGAAAAGCTAACTATGAAATTTATTTGGAAGGGCAAGGGGTCCCAAATAGCCAAAGACATATTGAAAAATAAAAATGAAATGGGAGAAATCACACTACCTGGCTTTAAAACATTACAAAACTACAGTGGTCAAAACTGCACATTATTGGCAAAAGGACAGACATACTGACCAATGAAAACAAACTGAGAGTTCTGATATATATCCCCACATATAAAGTCAACTGATATTCAATAAGGCCACCAAGCCCATTCAACTGGGAGAGAATAACCTCTCCAACAAATTGAGTTTAGAGAACTGTATATCCATATTCAAAAGAATGAGAGAGGAATACCACCTCACACCTTATACAAAAATTAACTCAGGTTGGTTAAAATATCTAAACATAAGAGCCAAGACCATAAAGACATTGGAAGATAATATAGGGAAACATCGACAGGATCTTGTATTAGGAAATGGTTTCATTAACTTTCCACTGAAAGAACGAGCAGCAAAAGAAAAATTAGAAAAATTAGAAAAATGAGACCTCCTCAGAATAAAAAATTTTGCACCTCAAAGGCATTTGTCAAGAAAGTGAAAAAGCAGCCTAGTCAATGGGAGAAGTTATTTTGTAGTCATATATCTGATAAGTGCCTAATATCTAGCATATATAAAGAAATTCTACATCTCTAAAATAAAAAGACAAATAATCCATTTTAAAAATGGGCAAGTGATTTGAATAGACACTTATCCAAAGAAGAAATACAAATGGCTAAAAAGCACATGAAAAGATGTTCAACATCACTAGCTATTAGGGAAATGCAAGTTAAAACTGCAAGGAGATATCATCTTATACCCATTGTATTGGCGGCTAATAGAAAAACAGAGAACTACAGGTGTTGGGAGAAGATGTGGAGGAATGTGAACACTTACCCACTGCTGGTAGGAATGGAGAATGGTGCGGCCTTTGTGGATGACAGCTTGGCCGTTCCTCAGGAAGCTAACTATAGAACTGCCATATGATCCAGCAATCCCACTACTGGGTATATACCCAGAAGTATTGAAAGCAGGGACACGAACAGATATATGGACACCAATATTCATTGCGGCATTATTCACTATTGCCAAAAGTTGGAAACAACCCAAATGTCCATCAGCTGATGAATGGATAAACAAATTGTTGTATATACATAAAATGGAATATTACTCAGTTGTAAGAAGGAATACGATATTAACACAGAGGATAACATGGATGAATCTCAAAGAACTTATATTGAGTGAAGGAAGCTAGTCCCTGAAAGACAAATACTACATGACCTCACTGATATGAATTAAGCAAATTGAGCAGATTCATAAAGCTAGAGTTTAGAAAATAAGTTTACAAAAGAGAGAAAGGGAGAAGAAGGTTGTGAGTCAATGCCCATATTGGCTAAATCTATGGTAATGTTGAAGGGTGTTGTGCAGTTTACAGGCATAACAGTTGTGCAGTGATGTTATTGGGCTGGGTGGTATTGGTGGTGTGAGGGGGATAGGTTGGGGCTTTTGGATTTGATTGTCCATGGTTGTGGGGGAGGGTTGGGGAAGTTTTCAGGGAAAATCTGTGGATTTGTGGGTATGCGATTGAAACTACAACATTGGGGATGTTCTTTGGCAAATATGGCAGGATAGTGTTACTGGTTTAGGGTTTTGGCTGTTGAGGGCATGTGGGACAGGGCATAGCTGGGGTAGGTTTCTAAATAGTGTGTCATGTTCATCTTGTCAAAATGAATTTTATCAGTGGGTGGAGATGCACATAATGAGCAGTAAGGTATTGGACTCCCATCCTGGGGAGTCCTGCTATGATCTCAAGTAGAGGGTTGAGAAACACTTGAGAGTACAGGCAGAGGCTAATAGGGGAGTGCAGGCCAGTATTAATCCTCTCCTTCAATGACCTAATCTTGGTGGTTACTGTGGGTCCTGAAGGGAGGGGTAGAGAAGAATAGAATAGATGAATCTTGTGGCATTTTGGGGGTGATATAATTGTTCTACATGATCTTTCCAATGATGGATACAGACCATGTTAAAATTCACCAAAATATATAAATGTATATGGTCCAAAATGTAAATCATTATGTAAATCACTCACCAAGATTAGAAGCAATGTTTCAATATTTGTTCATCAATTGTAACAAATGTACCAAACACAAATAAAATGTTATTAATAGGGAAAGGGCAAAAAGGGGAGGATGTTGAGTATATGGGAATCAACTATATTCTGTACATGACTTTTCTTTAACCTAAAGGTTCCTTGAAGACAAAATGAAAAAAATAAGACACTGGGGGAATAAATGGAATAAAATGTACGTGAGAACAGATATTACAGTGATGAAAGACATAATGTCAACATTTTTTATTTTATATATTTTTTATTTTTTCAAAATTAAAAAAAATCTTTGTATTTTATTCATTATTTTTAAAACTATCATTATTATTTAATTTTCCTATATTGTGTTCAGTCACTTAGTTGGCTTCAATTTTGAAGAAGTTTTGGATCACAGAAGGATTACAATTGTAGCAGGGGAGGAACGTTGCTGTGGGGTGTCAGAGATGGGGGATGCATGGGAGGAGGTTTTCCTGGGGCACACATATAAGCCATATGAACATGTTTGGGGCATTGTCAGAGTGGGTGGAGATTCACACAGTAACCAAAAGAATATTGAATTCCCATCCTGGGGTGCACTGCCACATTCTCTAATGTGACAGCAAGAATCCCCTGAGTACAGGGGCAATGACCAGTGAAGGAGGATGTATCATTGACAGGTCCTTGATAGTGATAACTGTACTTAAGAACATTTACTTTTGAAATTGAGACTTAACCTAGTATTATAGGATGTCTGAGAGTTACCACCTGAGATCCTCCTTGCTGTTCCTTGTGGCCTCTCTCTAAGCTGAACTAAGCATATAAATGTATTTCCTTAGCCCCAGCATGGATCATGACTCTCATGGATGAGCATTCCTGGCACCAAGGGATTACTACCAAACACCGAATAAAATTCAACTGAAAAAAGGCCTTGATCAAAAGGTGGAAAGTGTTAAAATGAATGAGTTTATATGGCTAAGTGTCTTCAAAGTGAGCGGGATTTCATTACAGAGGTTACATTTATGCATCTCTCTGCATGATCTCATTGAGTGCCAATCTAAATATTGCCTCAAGTGGAGGGGCTCCTGAGGTCTCTGGAGACATCCAGACATTACAGGCAGGACAGACAGCTCAGGAGTTGGTGCCCTGACATTGGACCCTACTTTGGAATTTATCCAGTGTGAAAGAGATGGACTCAGTTGTGGTTCCCATACACATGGCTCTTCTGCCTCTTTATTTGAACTTATAGTACCAATCACTGGTGAGTATGTGGAGCAATGTATCCTTTGGATCCCACTATCTCTTGAAAAAACAAAACAAAACAAAACAAAACAAAAAAATCAAGCAAAGAAAAAGAGAAAACCAACTTAGGTCAGCCAAAATGACACAGTCTTTGAGTGATGCCTTCCCACATATGAGTTTCCAGGTTCAAACCCAGCCTCAGTACCTCAAAAAGAAGAAGAATAAGAATCAACGTATGATCTAGGTACACTAGAAAGGAAACAGGGAAGGTGCTATGGAAATTTTGAAAGAATTGCAATCACTCTTTCTCCTTAATTAGAGTCAAAGTATAAGTAAGTTTGATATCCACAATTCAGTGTACATGATATTGTGCCAATACTTATGGCAAAAGTCTCCTACTACCTGATTGCAGAAAGTGAGCATATTTGTGGAGCCAACAAATTCAGAGGAGTTTTCTTGAATAAACAGAGTCCCTGATAACAGAAATATCAACATTTTTAGCTGACCTGTTTTTCAGTGTTTTCTGTACTTCCAATTACTTGAAAGACATAACTCTAGCTTCTTCAATAAGATGACTGTGCATGCTTACTATGTTTTTTCTAAAAACTCTTTTATTATCATTAATACCTTTAAAAAATTTTTAAAGATACTTTTTTTATAAGATACCTCCCAACTTTCCAACATTAACAACATCATTCATTACTGTGGTACAGTTGTTAGAATTGATGAAGAAGAGAGGATCACTATCTCATGCCTTTTACATAAATTAACTCAAGGTGAATCAAAAACCTAAATATAAGAGCTAAGAGCATAAATCTCCTGGAAGATAATGTAGGGAAGCATCTGCAAGATCTTGTAGTAGGAAATGGTTTCATGAACTTTACACCCAAAGCACAAGCAACAAAAGAAAACATAAATACATGGGACATCCTCAAATTATAAACTTTTGTACTTCAAAGGAGTTTAGCAAGAAAGTGAAAAGATAGCTTATTTAATGGGAGAAAATATTTGGTAATCATCTATCTGATGGGGCCTAAAATCCAGCATATAAAAAGAAATCCTATATCTTGAAAATGAGCAACAATCCAATTAAAAATCAGGCAAATTCTTTAAAAAATATTATTCTACTATAGACTTATTATTATTCTAGCAATGGAAGAACATTTATCATTGATGTAAAGGCAGTGGCCACCAGAGGTTCTTAGGGATGGAGCAAGGAAGAATAGCTGTAATATGGGGGCATTTTTGGGATACTGGATTTGTCCTGCATGACATAGCAGTGCCTGATATAAGCCCTTGTATATTTTATCATAACTTACAAAATTGTGTGGGATAAAGTGTAAACTATAATGTAAACTGTATTCCATGGTTAGTAGCAATGCTTCAATATGTGTTCATCAATTGTAACAAGTTTACCGACCACGCTATTGAAAGATGTTGTTAATGTGGGAAAATGTGGGAGGGGGAGGGAGTGAGGCATATAGGAATTCCTTATATTTTTTATGTAACATTTATGTAATCTAAAGCTTCTTTTAAAATAAAAAATATATTTTAAAAAATGACCAAGTGGTTTGAATAAACACTTCTCCCAAGAAGAAATTCAAATGGCTAAAATACACATGAAAAGAAGCTCAACATCAGTAGCTATTAGAGAAATGCAAATGAAAACTACAATGACATATCATCTTACACCCATTAGACTGGCAGCTATTAAAAAAACAGACTATAGATTTTGGAGAGGATGTGGAGGAATGGGAACTCTTATCCACTGCTGGTGGGAATGTAGAATGATGCAACCATTGTGGAGAACATTTTGGTGGGTCCTCAAAATTTGTAAAGAGCTTTTTATGGAAAGAGATTTCTGCTTAAAGAAAATAAGGCACACAGGTAAACTAATTGGTACAGGAACTGATTTGCAATGGCATATTCTTGCAGGATAGGAATCTGGGAATTGATATCTCAATTTTTGGGGAGTGAGAACACCAATGACACTATTTCCAGTGGATAAATGTACACCACTAGTTTATGTATAGCTTGAAAAAAAATGATTCAGAATATATTGTTTGCATTAACCTCTAAAGACAGTGTCTATGAATGTTTTTGACAAACTGTTTCATGTGACAAATGGTTTGGATGGGAATCATAATTCAAGGAACACAGCATGATTTGAGGCTTTTACTTGAACAGGAGAAACTTCCAGAAAGAAATGACAAGCTGAGGATTTTTAAATTTCATATTATGGTGCAGTCAAAACAGAAAATTTATAAGAATGCATGAATGAAATATTATCTGAAAATTGCAGTTCTGACATTGGTATACCTCAAAAACAGAGTCTGAACATGAGGGTTAATAAATTACAAAGTGAGAATAAATTCATAGATTTCCCAAAGAATATGAAGTAAATACAAATAATAAAGCAATTATTTTTTTTAAAAAATGGCCATTAGCTCAGAGCAATCACTAATCCCAAAATGGCATCTGTTTCCCAGTTGTACAAATGGTCCTTGGATCAGGTAATGAATGAAGCATTCACTTTAGTCTATCTCTCAAAGAACAAAGTAGACCTATATAAAAACCTAAAATTAGGTCCTAATATTTGGTTGAATAGTTGGAAAAGACATAGTTGGAAATAGGGAAAACAAATACATTTTTTTTATGATCTGTAAATGCAGACTATTATTATAGGAAGTTCAAAGAGAAATTTCCGGATAATATCTTCAACTATGAATATAAATTTTAAAATGCAACCTTATGACACTGGAAGAATCACAGAAATCAATGAGATCATCAATGTTTGAATGATAAGGGATTGTGCTGTCAATTACAACCTCCCTTAGCTTATAATTGGGAACACACAGAAGAAAGGAGCATATCCAGGATGGAATATGGATTATTGTAAACCAAATCTGACTATCTCTTCAGTTAAGGATGTGACTTCTTTAAGGAGACAATGAATCTTAGCCAAGGTAGCTGGTACACAGCCTTGACATGAAAGAATATTTTTCACCAAAACCACATAACACAAGCAGTTACTTTCATCTGGCAGTGACTGCAGTATACCTTCATCCCTCCAATATCTTCTATAAATTTTTATTTACAGATTTACTTGTATAAAGTATTTTATTGCTGAAAATCCAGGTAGCAGTTTTTGCCTTCAATACTGATTCTTGGGAATACAATAAGAGATAGCACATGATGTAAAATAATACAGAAGAAACAGGTGTCCTTGATAAATAAAAATTAAATAGAATTCTGAAAATTAGGCAAATAACAGATTATTTTTTATACACATATAAGGTATATATATTTAGATCTTCCAGTGTTTGACTTCTGTAAATCATGAGCACTTTTCTAAACTTGAGACAAAGAACTTTTGTAGAGAAAATGTTTCTCAGCTTTTTTAAGGCCTGTTTTATGTCCTTGTTTCTAAGACTATAGACACTGAGGCCACTGTGCTTGCCCTTGAGTTTTGGGTAGCAGCAAAGCTAAGACATACTCTAAGACCTGTACCATAAAACAAGGTCACTACTGAGAGGTGAGACACACAAGTAGAAAACTCTTTATACTTGCCCTCAGCAGCTGAAATTCTCAAAATGGAGGATACAATCTTGGAGTAAGAGAAAAAGATCCCAGTGAGTAGAATAACACCCATAAGTCCAGATGTGACATACATCACCAGGTCATTGACAGAGATTTCAAAGTAAGCAATTTGTACTACCTGATTAAGTTCACAGAAAAAGTGGGGGCATTTTCAACTCTGTACAAAAAGACAATCACAAAACCATTAAGCCATGTAAAAGAGAGAACAAAACACTCAATAACCAGCATGCCAACAGCAGGAGACCACAAAGCTGGGAGTTCATGATGACCATGCTGTGCAGGGGGTGACATATAGCCACAAAGCAGTCATAGGCCATCTAAATCAAGAGTGACTTTTCACATTTCCCAAAAAGCATAAAAAAATACATCTGGCTGAGACAGTTTGCATAAGTTATGATTTTACTCTCTGTCTGTATGTTCAGCAGCATCTTTGGGACAGTCGTAGACATGAAATGGATATCAGTAAAAGACAGGTTGGAGAGGAAGAAGTACATGGGCATGTGGAGGTGGGAGTCAGTGATGGTGGCCAGGATACTGAGCAGGTTCCCAGTGAAGGTGACCAGGTACATGGACAGGAACAACCCAAAGAAGAGGGGCTGCAATTCTGTATCTTCAGAGAGCCCCAGGAGGACAAATTCTAAAACATGTGTTTGGTTTGCCATGTAGCTGATTAAATTGCTAGAAAAGAGGCCAGAACAATGAGAATTTAGCCACAAGCAATGATCAGCAAATTATCACAAATGCTTTTGTTTGTAAACACATTAAATTAATGATTTATTATTATACATACATAGATCTAGTGACATTTTTCTAAAAATGTCAGGGAAAAAAATGTTCCTGCTTCTCCTTGATACTTTTACTGACTAGCCATCCATGTCCATAATTGGAAAGGGTTCCTCATATCAATATTTTCCACTAGAAATTCCAATAGAATTTATTTCATTGAACAAGTACATTGACCAGTCATTTTGTACCCTGTGATGAAAAACTTGGGATAATATATATTGGTGATGGTAGCACAATATTCTGAGTATACTTAAAATTACCAAATCATATAATTGACAATAAATAAAATGGGAAATCTTGAGATGTATCTAGGTTACTACAATTAATTTTTAAAATAATTAATTAATTAATTAGAGGTATTCTTTTTTCACAATATCAAAGACTTGCTATTGTTAAGATGCCATTTCTTCCCAATCTGATCTATATATTCAACCCATCCAGTTCTCTCAAATGCCAGCTGGTTATTTTAAAGATATTCTCAAATTAATTCTAAAGTTTATATAGAAAGGCAAAAACCTAGAAAGCCAAAAAATACTGAAGAAGATAAAGACTGTAGGTCCATAGTACCGTATACTTCCTAGAAAGCCTAAACAATAATATAGAAGAAGAATAAAGTTGTAGGACCATACAACTTGATTTCAAGACTAATATAAAAGCCCAATAAACAAACAGAATTTTATTTTTGAAATAGTTGCATAAACTAATGTTAGAGAATCAAGAAATAGAACAAAACAAATGTGGTCAAGTGATCCTTTACAAAGAAATAAAGTCAATTCAATTGACAAAGTGTGGTATTTTCAACTAATGGTTCTGAAACAACAGGATGCATACATGCCCAAAAAAATGGAATTTGTTTTATTCAATAAACATTTTGACCAGTCATTTTGTACCCTGTAATAAAAATGTTGAACTAATGGATACTGGTGATGGTAGCACAAATTTGGAGTGTAATGAATAATACTAAATTTTTGGCAGAAATTAACTCAATATTAATCATATACTTACAAAAAAATGCAAAGTGTAAAACCCCTGGAATAAAACAAACAAGAAAATCTAGAGGCCAGTGGTTTGGCAATGAGTGTTTAGATATAGCCCACAAAGCATTATTCAAGAAAGAAGAAAATGTATAACTTGGGATTTATTAAAATATAAAACTGCTTCTCTGGGAAACACTTGATAAGGGAATGAAAAGAAAATTAACAGTCTTGGGGAAAATATTTGCAAAACACATATCTGATAAATTGTTTTTATTCAAACTGTGAAGACATCTTAACACTCAATGATAAGAAAGCAAACAACTAATTTAAAAATGGGCAAAAGATCTGAACAGAATCCTAACCAACAAAATATACCATTGGCAAATAAGCATAAACAAAAAGATGCTCAACATCTTTTGTCATTAGCAAACTGAAAAATTAAAACTGCAATGATATATCACCCCATGGCTATTAGAATAGTTAAAAACCTAAACACTGATAATAACAATTGTTGGTGAGGATGTGGAGCAATATGACTCTCATACATTGTTAGTGAGTACAAAAATTGGTAAAGAAGAAGACACTTTATCAGTTTCTATAAAACTAAACATAGTCTTACCATACAATCCAGCAATTGCGCTCTATATATGTGGCTTTTATGAAAACTTAAGTCCACACATTTATGAATGAATGTGAATGATCTGGCAGATACATTTATAATCTCCCAAATCTGTAAGCAACAAGGAAGTCATTCAAAAGGTGAATAAACACTATGCTATATCTATACAAGGAATATAACTCAGAGATAAAAAAGAAATATTTCATCCAGCCACAGAAGGAGGGATGAATCGCAAATGACTGCTGCTAATTGAAAGAAATCAATTTAAAATGCTATGTGTGTATGATATGAACTATACAACCATATAGATAAGGCAAAATAACAAAGAATAAATTTATGATCACTGGTTGACAGGGATAAGGAGGGGAGGTGGCTTCAATAGTTGAAGCACAGGTGAATATTTAGAGCAGTGAAACTATTCTTTATAATACTGTAAGTATAGACACATGACATTATACATTTTTTAACCCATTGAATTTGACCACATAAAGAATGAACCTTGATGTATACAAATAAAAAATTCATTTACAAAGTTATGGGAAACCTTGGATGGAATGCAAAATATTCAAAAAAACATGTAAGTTTTACAATATATGACATGCCCTCTCTGAAGGGGTGTGGGAAAGGTGCTGAAAGATGTAATATTGAATGCTAAAAAAGTCTATAAAATGAAATCAATGCACACTGTACATAAGTCCTGTACACTTGTTGATAAAGCTGGATCCCACCAGGGTATGGGCTAACAACTCTATTACTTCTGTATCTGTATCAAGCAATGAAGTAAATGGATGGCAGATGGGGGATTATGTTTCTCACTGTGGAGTTGGAAGTTACAAATAAGCCAAGAAAGTAGTGTAGACTGTTCTATGTGATAAAGGTAGACCAATCAGTATGAATTTGTGTGTAGGTCAATATAGATACAGTGGATTACATGCAGAAATATTTACTGATATGTGTATATGCACAAGTTAGTAGACACATATAATTTCCTGGTCTTTCAGCAAAGAAGGCCTAGGTGCCACAGAATCAAGGAACAGATTTTCTGCCTAGTCCTTGGATTTTAATACACCATTCTCAAACCTAAGACTCCTTGGAGAAAAGACTAACTCTAGGACTGGGGAAAGAAATATACAAGAAGACAAGAAGAGTATGAAGCATTATCATAGTACCAGACAGGAAGTAGGTGATAAAATAAAATCTTCGATGAGGGGGAATATCAGAAAGTCACAGGGCACAGCTGAAAGAGCTTCCAAGGAAAATCTGGAACAAATTGAACGAAATAAATAAATTAGTATTACATCTCTATACAAAGTATCAAATAAATATCATGAATCCATTCTTATCTAAATAAATTATTGACTAAATGCATAAGAAATAATCTCCCATACAGAAGTATTCCAATAATATATGCAGATATTGCTCTTCAAGGTGGTGAAGCATAACTCCCACTCCTGAAGTCTGGGCTTCACTTAGTGACTTCTTTCCAAAGTTGAAATATAGAAAGGCAGAGGAATGAGGAATTTTATAGTGGGGAAACCTAGAAACACTATTGATCAAGGTCAGCATCAACAGTGATAAATTATGTTGATAAAATGCACCCTGGATATTGTGTGATGAAAATGTCACTTTATCTCTGGTGTCTTCCTCCAAACACACATAATCCCAGTCTAGTAAGAGAAAAACATAAGAAAAATCCCAACAGAGGTACATTTTACAAAATGTCTGACCAGCACTCCTCTTAACTATTCAACTACCAAAAACAAAGATGGTCTGAGAAAGAGACTAAGAATTAATGACAAATAAATGTAATCTGGTATTCTGGATGGGTAAAGTGAGGAACAAAGTGATTGCATGGTTATGGAAAATCTCTCTACTATCCTTGCAATTTTTCTCTAAATCTAGTACTGTTTAAAAAATTAAGTTTATTAAGAAATAAAATTTTTGGTGAAATGCAAAAGCTGGAGAAACTAAAAACTCTAAGCTTCCTTCCAGATGTTATTACATGCCTTGGACAAGATTGTCACACTGCTTTAATCTCATATTTTTCATCCATTAAATCAGAATAGTGAAAACAATATCAGAGATTAATTGAAAGAATTAAATAAAACAATGAATATAAAATGTCTGGCACCATGTCTTGTATTAATAGTTAATATTTTACACATTATGACTCAACCCCACTCAGATTCACTCTACACACCTCCTTTCTCAAAACCTCTGTGCTATTTCCAGCCATCATCATCAATGCGGGGTTTTGTCAACAGCAATAGTCACATTGACCCAGAGTGAACTTTCCACAGGGCAAAACTTTGCATGAATGTCACTTTCTATAAACCCTGCACTGACTCTACAATAACTTCAAACATAAAAATCCATCTTGTGGCAAAACACAAGTCTCTCTGTTATCAGGCTGCTGCCAACCTGTCCAAGCTCATGTTCCAATTGTCAGGTTCTGCCACTTATTTTTCACCAGATATTAATAAATATTTCTGAAACCTAACCACACCTTATGGTTATTTTGATCCCAGTTATCTGTCCTTGTATTTTCTTCTTGGTGGCTGCTAACCTTTTCTCCAGGTGGAATTTCCCCAATTCCTCCTTCAACACTCAGTACAATTAACATTCAATTGTGAAAACTTCACTAACCTCCATAGTTTGAGTCCAAAGTTTTGGATCATCTTCAGGAGGCTTTCATAACCACACCAGGATATTGCATATAATCATTCTATGTTTTTAAACCTGTTTTGATGAAATTTCTTTAATAAGAAGAACATAGTGTTACTCATTTCTTTATTCCCAGAATAATATTTAGTGCCTACCATGAAGTATTTAATGAATAAATGTTTGTTGAAGGACTAAATAAAAAAAGGATGAGATAAAATCATCAGACAATTACAACTAATTTTGGTCAAAGGTATTTATTTTTTATATTTTTTCCATACCCTCCTATTTTTAACAAAATCTATAACAAATAGTCAAAACAATGTAAGATATTGTGGGAGCAGTGTTGTATGGGAATTCTGCATATTTCATGATTGTAAGTTCACAACTTCATATACACATATATGAGAATGAAACTGAATAAACACATACTTTTAACAATTTTAGAAAAGGAGAAACAGTGCAACAGGAATAAAAGTTGCTGAATTAAGGCCAGAGGGACAGATTGTAGAAGGAAGATATTTTAGTATACCTACTATCTACGTCCACTGAGGCATTTTAAATAGGCAAGACTTTGTATGATTTTACTTACTTTATGTATGTACCTTGTTATGTCCCTAAAGTTACCACCAATAAAAGGGTTCCCTTTAGACATAACACATTCCCCCAGTACCTCTGATGATTCTGTGACTCACCATGAAATTATTAAAGAAGAGTCTGAGTTCATCAATGTGGATTCTTCCTTGAATGAGGGATGAAGTTGGAAGCTCTGCTCCCAGGAAGTGCAAGGAAATAGAACTACTCATGAGGTCCACAGAAGACACAATTGTGTTTCCTCATCACCAGAAATCAGTGAAGAAGACTTAGAGTAGTTTAGGAGAAGCACTTATGTTTTCTGTACTTTGGGGATTTCTTTTCAATGAGCATAATAAATGAAGTATTCTTTTGTCTCTCTTCTCCATGAGTCATTTAGTTCTCTGAAGAAAAGAAAGAAAAACACGATGCAAACTTTTGCGAGTTTTGACCTTTTGGAGGCTGGTTTGGAGCTCCATATTTATCTCTTATCCCAGTGACTCCTTCCTCCCAGGAGGAGGTCACCTCTCTTTAAATGTGGGCTCTAGTATTGCAAGGTTTCCCATAATGATTTCCATATTGCTGATTCGGGAAGGTGATTCTGGACACACTAAAACATCTTCTGTGTCTGATCTGTCTTATCTGGCATTGATTCTCATTCATGAGGCCATCCTCTACAAACAGGCCTTCCTCTTGTCTCACTGCTGCTGTTTTTTCCCCATAATTAGAAATATCTGTTCAACTTGTTCACCCATTTGTTTTCTCAGTAATTCAACAAATATTTATTCAGAATACTGTATGGTGAGCACTAAACTATGTTCTGGGGATGGAGAAAGATGGAAGATACAGTGTTTGCTCACATACATCTTGCTGTCTAAACAGGCCAGAAGACATGCCAGTAAATGTATTCAACACCTTAAAGTGATATACTCAGACCTGGTGAAATATTTTTCCATAGGAATGAAGACTGCCTTTTCCATTTCTGCTTTAATCTCTCCTGGGACTTTGATAGGGATTACATTGAAACTATGGATCACTTTGGGAAGTACTGACAGCATAATAAGAGGAATTCTTCCCAGCCACAAGCACAGGATGTCTTACCATTTCCTTATGGCTTCTCTAATTTCTTGCAAAAATATTTTCTAGTTTTCAGTTTCCAAGTCTTTCAAGTCTTTAGTTAAAGTTATTCCTAGGTACATTATTCTTTTAGATGTCATGGTATATGAATTTTTAAAAATGTACAGTTAAGAATGTTCTTTGCAGGTGTAAAAAACAGAACAAATTTTTGCATGTTAAGTTCAAACCTTGGAGCAGATATGGCTCAAGAGGTTGAGCACCTGTCTTCTACATAGGAGATTTGGGTTTGGTTCTTGGTTCCACCTGAAAAAACAAAACAAGTAATAAGCACAAGAAACAAACAAAAAAAGAACTCAGGGAAGCAGATGTGGTTCAGTGGTTGAGTGCCTGCTTCCCACACATGAGATACTGGTTCAATCCCCACACCCTGTACATAAAAAAAAAATAAAATAAAATCTTGTACCTTGCATTTTGGCTGCATTCATTTATGAGCTCTAGAGTTTTCTTGTGTAAGCTTTGGCATGCTCTCTGTAAAGAGTCATGACATCACTGAAAACAGATAGTTTTATTTCTTCCCTTCTAATTTGGATATATTTTATTTAGTTTTATGGTCTAATTTCATAACTTTCAGTACAACATTGAATAGCAATAGTGAAAGCAGGCATCCTTGTCTTGTTCCAGACCTCAAGGGGCTGGCTTTCACTCTTTCAACATTGAGGATAAGATTACCTATGTTTTTACAGATATGTTATTTATCATGTTGAGGAAGTTACTTTCTATTCTTATTTTTCAAGTGTTTTTATTGTGAAACGATGTTGGAATTTATCATTCATATTTTTTGCATCAATTGAGATTTTTCATGTGATTTTCCTCTTCATTGTATTAATGTGGTGTATTATATTGATTTTCTTTTGTTAAATCTCACTAGGTAATTGGATAATTCTTTTAACCTTCTGTTGAATTTAATATGTTAATTTGTGTTGATTGATTTTTTTATCTATGTTTTTAATGGAAATTGTTTTTTGTTTTTTTTTCATTGTGTCTTTATGTAGCTTTGGTATCATGATAATTTTGGCTTCATACAATGAGTTTGGAAGAGATACAGACTTCAAGTTGGAAGATTTTCAGAAGTATTATAATTATTTCTTCTTTGAATATTTTATAGATTTCATTATGGAAACTGTCTGATCCTAGACTTGTATTTTTGGATTTTCTCTTTTTTTGATGACTAATTGAATCACTTTACTTATTATAGATTTCTTGAGATCTATTTCTTTCCAGTCTATTCAGGTAAATTATGTGTTTCTAGGAATTGGTCCATTTTTCTGGGTTTTCTAGATTTTTGGCAGACAATTATTCATACTATGCTTTCATAATCCCTTTAATATCAGCAATACCTAGCAAAGTCCCCAATTTCATTTTGGATTTTAGTAATTTGCATCCTCTCTCTTTTTTCTTCCTCAATCTAAATAAACTTTGACTCTTCTATTGAAATTTTCTCAGTTGTTTTTCTATACTCTATTCCATTTGTCTCCCCTTAAATATTTATTATTTCTTTCCTTCTACTAAGCTTAAATTCATTTTACCCTTCTTTATCTTTTTCCCACAAATCTGTAGATAGGCTATTGATTTGTGATTTTTTTAAAATATGAGGATTCATACCTACAAATTTCCCTGAATCTTTTAAACTCATACTTAAACTGGCCTAACAAAAGGAATTAACTTAGTCAAAAAATAAGAAAATAAAAAGGACAGTGATGGGTAACAGAGTTCAAATGACAGCTGCACTTTTGGCAGATGGTCATCACTGAAGAACTTGAGATTCTATATTAGTGAATAGGTTTCATATATAAATGAAGTGCAAAATTCTCCTAAATGGAAACTCTGGTTAGAAATTCCTGTATAAAGTGGAATCCTTGGAATTATAGTGGCATTGTAAAGCTTAACAATGTTTAAACACACCAATCAAATATCGGTATCAAGGTAAAGACTTGCCCTGACACTGGTGCTACATGGTAGAAAGCCCTCTGAATGACAAGCCAGTATACAGTTTGAAATCACCCTATCTTTGTGGCCTTAAAAGCTGTAGGTGGAAAACTTAACATTAAATTATTATGGCTATCTAAAGGCAAAATAAAGTCAAATGTAAATACTCTCTTTCCACCAAGACCTTCAAGACTTCAAACAAATATGGGTCCAACAAATTAAAAAGAACACAATTTTAAAAAACAACATAGACAATAAGAAAACAAGTTACCATGACTATGAGTCAGAAGAAAAACAGAGTGGAAAAAAGCCTTTGTTTCAGATTTTGAAATTATTCAGACAATATGAAATAACAGTTTTTAATGAGTTTTAGAAAATTAAAAAAATATATTGCAATGTATAAAATGGCAATATTATATTTTAATAATAAATAAATAGAATCTCTAAGACTCAAATACACTATGAAGAAATTAAAAAATTTCCGTGTATTGGAACTGGGAGAAATTTAGCTCCAATGAAAACCAGACTCACCCACACTGAAACAGAAATTTAGAAAGTAAATCAAATTTATATCTGTGGACTTTCCTATATCTGACACTTTCTCTGTATCTCCGCAGTTACTACCTGTAAAGATTTCCCTCCCATGATATTTTCTTCCCATAGCAAAAGAAAACTTCTGTCCTTCATTCCCTTAATTTTTCATTCCACTAGTTATTTCCTCCTTGGATAATAAATAAATACAAATTATATTCATTCTCAAACTTCAGAAGATGAAAGACATATGTACCCACATTTGTTACATGATGGTTACATTTGTGTTTATGTAAACACATACACATGATCCAGAAATTCCACTGCTGGGTAGACACCTAGAAGAACTGAAAGCAAACACATGAACAGATATATGCACACCAATATTCATAACGGCATTATTCACTATTGCCAATAGTTGGAATCAACCCAAATGCCCATCAACATATGAATGGATAAACAAAATATGGTACATACATACAATGGAATATTACTCAGCTGTAAGAAGGAATAAAGTGCTAACACATGGGATAACATGGATGAATCTTGAGGGCCATAAGTTGAGTGAGCCAAGCCAGTCATTGAAGGAAAAGCAGTATGTGACCTCACTGATATGAATTGAACAAATTGAGCAGACTCAGAGAGCTATTGTCTGGAAGATAGGTTTAGAGGAAATAGAAAGGGTGAAGAAGGTTGTGAGCCAACACCCATATGGACATAATCTATACTAAGGTGAAAGTGAATAGCTGTTTATTGAAGGAATATGACAGGAGGGTAGTGAAATTATTGGGTTGGGTGGTGCAGGTTTGGCAGGTTGGTAGATTGAGGAGAGTGGGCTGGAAGTTCCAGGGAATTAGGGGGAGGGTTGAGAGAGGGGCTAGGTGAACACTGGGGATTTGTGGGTATGCGGTTGAAAGTACAAAGTTGGGAATGTTCTTATTGTAAAATGACAAAGAAGGGTTACTGGTTTAGGGTGTTGGATGGGGGATGTTTGGGACAGGGAACACCTGGAGCAGGCTTCTAGGGAGTGTGTAAGTGATCATTTTGTCGTAATGTATTGTATCAATGTGTGGAGACTCATGTAATGAGCAGGAAGGAGTTGGACTCCCATCCACAGGAGGACTGATTTGTTTACAAATAGAGAAGTGGAAGACACTTGAAAGCATTGGCAGTTCCTAATAGGGGAAGAGAAACCAGTATGTCAAGGCCTCAGTGTTGTTGAATGTAACTATGAATCTTGTCAGCCATGGAGTGAAGCCAGGGGGTCACCGTGGACACCGAGGTTAGGGTGAGGGAATATAATAGATTGAACAGGGGGTATTTATTGGGCAGTGGGAGTGTTCTACATGATTTTACAATGATGGACACATGCCATGTTAAATATCATCAAAATATATAAAAATGTACGGTCGAAAGTGTAAAGCAAAATGTAAACCATTAACTATGTTTAGTAGCTATGTTTCACTATTTGTATATCAGTTATAACAAAGGTAACATCCACATATAAAAAGGTATTAATACGGGAAGGAGGAAACAGGGACAATGTTGGGTATATGAGAGTCCCCTGTATACTCTATGTGACTTTACTGTAACCTAAAAACTTCTTTGAAAACAAAATGAAAAATAATAAGGCACTGGGGAATTAATGGAAGAAAATGCCACTGTACAGACAGGACACCAGATACTACAGTGATGAAAGGCAAAATGTCAAAAGAAATTTTTAAAAATATTTTTCATTATTTTTTAATAGTCTAATCTTTTAATTTAATTTTAGTTTTAGTTTTTTTTTAATTTTAAGTATTTTATTTCTTATATTTAAACTTATTATTATTTCATTTTCCTATTAATTGTATTTGGCTATTTTAATGGCTTAATTTTTGAAGAAGCTTTGAATCACAGAAGGGTTAGAACTGGGGCAGGGGAGGATGATTGGTGTAGGGTGTCAATGATGGAGGACACATGGGAGGAAGTTCACCTAGACATACAGATATGGTATATAAAAATGTTCAAATATTCACGGGGCATTGTCACAGTGGGTGGAGAATCACTCAATAAATAAGAGAACACTGAATTCCCATCCTGGAGAACTCTGCCACATATTCTAAAGGAGCAGCAACAGTCCCCCAAGTGCAGGGGCAATGACTGGTGAAGGAGGATGATTCACTGATTGGCCCTTGATATTGATGACTATACTTATGAGCCTTTGCTCTTGAAATTGAAACTAAGCCTATTGTTGTGGGGTGCCTAATATTTGTCTTCTGAGAGTCTCCTTATTGCTCAAATCTGGCGTCTCTCTAAGATAAACTCAGCATATAAATGCATTACCTTCCTCCCAGCATGGGATATGACTCCCAGGGATGACACTTCCTGGAACTGAGGGATTACTACTAAGCATCAACTAGCAATGTAACTGGAAAAAGACCTCAAATAAAAGGGGGGAAAAGTAAAGACAAATGAGTTTATATGGCTAAGAGACTTCAAAGTGGGTTTGGATGTCATCTCTGAGGTAATGTTTATGCACATCTCAGCAGGATTTCAGATTGCCAAAGTGGCTTCTACCCCCAAATAGTGGGGCTCCTGAAGGCTCTGTATACACCCAGGTCCTATGGTCAGGGCAGATAATTGCAGAGATTGGTGCCTTGTCAGTGAGCCCTACTTGGAATTTTGTGCTCCTGAGAGTGACAGAGTTGGACTTAATTATGTCTTCCCTACACAAGGCTCATCTGTCCCTTCTATTTAAACTTATACTTGGTGCTGGGATTTGTAGGTGTACATCCAAGAGACTCGAGTCTTTGGGTTGTCCATGTGCCAGCTGAGTCCAAAACATCAGAGGAGTTGCAACACCTACTCTACAGCTCCTTGGACTCACCCAGGGCAACTAACAAGGAGATGATGAAAGACAACAACCATCCAAGAAAAAGAGAGAGTTTGTAACTGCAAGCAAGATAGTCCCATCTATCTTCCCTATGGGATATAAACCCCCTCTCAATTAGAGGTGGAGTGGACGTAAAAATCCAGGAATATTCAGGATTGGGGAAAAAACTATGGACCAGAATACTTACTGGTATTCTACTATAGATGTATTGTGATTCTCGCAATGTAAGAAATTACAACATTATTGTGGAGCCAATGGCCACTGGAGGCTGTGGGCACAGGGAGAGGGAAAAAGTTGTAATATAGGGGCTTTTTTGGGACTTGTGAAGTGTCCTGAATGACATTGCAGTGACAGATATGGGCCATTTTATATCATCATATAGCATGCAGAACTGTGTGGGAGAGAGTGTAGATTAAAATGTGAACTATGGTCCATACTTAGTGAAAAAGCCCCAGGCTGTGTTTTTCAATGGAATTGAATGTGCCACACTCATGAACAATGTTTATGTGGAAGGGTATGGGAGGTGTGGGGAGTGGGGCATATTGGAATCCCTATATTTTTTGTGTAACATTTATGCATTATAAGTATGTTTAAAAAAATTTTTTTTAATTATTAAAAAAATAAAAATCTTCATTCTGGAAACTCCAGGAAATGAAACAGATATGTAACCACATTTGGGATGATGTATCTCAATGCTATGTGTGTGCTTCCAATTATTCTGAGATGGGTGTTCTGGAATTGAGGGGAAGTGAGAATTGCTTCATGGGGGAAATACACTAGGAGATGAAATCCAGGACCTTCTCACCCAATACTGTGACTCTAGCATTTGCTTCTCTTGGAAAACCAGCTCTTGTCAGGGGTGGAAGGAATCATTTCTCCTATGTTTGACATATACTCATTTTGAAACTGGCTCCATTACTATGGTGCATTATAAGAGGTAAGGGCTCAGTTACTGGTTTCTTCTGTGTCTTTGTTTAAATGATATTCCCTGGACCTGAGGGTGTTTATTCTCACTTCCCCCAATCTGGGCAGTTAAACTTCAATTGACAGTGTTCATCTTTTCGAAATTTCTCATGGTAGGGTCCGAAAATAATTATGCTCCTTATACATCATAATGCAATTGATACAATTGAACAGAACAAACTCACTCAAAATGAGTCTTCTCTTTCTATATAACATAGTTTCATGGTTTATAGGCAGAAATCATGTCTCCAACTTCTCCTGGAAAAATATTAGTATTTCCTTCCATAAATTGGTGTTTATCCCTTACTTAGGTTTTAATGATAGCAGAAAATGAGGTATTTTTTTTTTCTTGGATCCATTTATATATTCTTAAGGAATAAATTTAATTTTCCATCAGAAACAATTAATACACTCAGTTTAGAGTGAATCATTATTGTTTCCACATATTGTAAGCTCCTGGAGAAAAGTAAAATTTTACTGAAAAAATGAGGAATACATTTTATTTGAGTGAAAAATAAAAGATGCAAGAATGGGGACATGAATAAAGATCTACATAAATAGGTAAGTTCTAGGAGGATATAGCAGAGTTGAAAAGATCTCCATCACTCACTCATGACATGTGCTTAAAAAAATCTTATCATATGAATCAATGCATCAGAAAGGTATTTAGAAAGGCAACAGGGAAGGTTCTTAGGGGATTTTGAAAGAAATACAACCACCCTCTCTCCTTAATTACATTCAAATTATAAGTAAATTTGGCATCCACCATCCTGTGTCTACATGGTATGGTGTGAGGCGGTATGGTACATGGTTTTCTGTAGCCCTTTCTACCTCTTTCTGGTTTGTGTTCCTGTCTTCCAGAGGATGAGGAAATTGCAGGTGTGGTGCCTATTTAACCAATACTTAAGGCATGAGCCTCTTTCTACCTGATTGCAGAAAGGAGGCATATTTGTGGAGCCAATAATTTTAGTGGAGTTTTCTTGATTATACACTGTTCCTGATGGTAATAGAGGTATTAACTTTCTTAGCCAGCCTGATTTTCAGTGTTTTCTGTACTTCCAATTATTTGAAACACATAAACCTAGCTTCTTCAATAAGATGAGTATGCATGCTTATTAAGTTATTTCTCAAAATTCTTTCATAAATTTTAATTTTTTTATTTTTAAAGAAGCTTTATATTACATATATGTTACATAAAATATATAGGGGATTCCTACATGCACCACCCACTCACCCTCCCATACTTCCCCACATTAACAACATCTTTCATTTGTGTGGTACATTTGTTACAATTGATGAACACACATTGAAGCATTGCTACTAAATATGGACTGCTGTTTAGATTTTAGTTTACCCTGACTTGCACAATATTATATTTATGACAAAATATACAATTGTGTGTATCTGTCATTGCAATGTCATGCAGGACAATTCCAATATCCCCAAAATGTCTCCATATTACTCCAATTCTTCTCTTTCCTTCCCCTCAGAACCTCTGGTGGCCACTGCCCTCATATCAATTACAAAATTTCTTCCATTGCTAGAATAATAAAAAGTGTATAATAGAATAATATTGTCTACATTAGTCCATTATTCATTCCCCAAAATGAACAATGGTTTAAAGTCAAAATTATTGAAAAACTTTTATTTGGAAAAAGATTTCTGGTTGAAAAGAAGACATACATGCAAACTATTTTGTACAAGAACTGATTGCAAAAGCACAGTCTTGCAGAATAATGTATCTGGGAATTGATATATCATATTGTTGAGAGTGAATACCAATGACCATATTTCCACTGGATAAATGTACACTATTGTGTAAGTAAAGCTTGGAAAAAATCATTCAGAATATATTGTTTGCATTAACCTCTAAAGACAGTGCCTAGGAAAGATTTTGACAAACTGACTGGCTTATGTGATAAATGATTTAACTGGGAATCATAATTCAAGGAATGTAGGGTAAGGTGTGTCTCTTACTTGCACTGGAGACACTTCCAAAAAGAAATGACAAGATGAGGATTTTTAATGCTCAGATTATGATTCAATGCAAACAGAGAAATTTTATAAGACTGCATGAATGAAATATCTTTCCATGAAAATTGTCATATGTATGTATGACATCAGATTCTGAACCTGTGCATTAATAAATTACAAAATGAAA
This sequence comes from Cabassous unicinctus, assembly GCA_029593785.1. Classification (NCBI taxonomy): domain Eukaryota; kingdom Metazoa; phylum Chordata; class Mammalia; order Cingulata; family Chlamyphoridae; genus Cabassous; species Cabassous unicinctus. The sequence continues at coordinate 91,959 of JAQZBX010000226.1, forward strand.
ATGTCTGAACCTGTGCATTAATAAATTACAAAATGAAAATGAATTCACAGCTTGCCCACAGAATGTGAAGTGAATGCAAATGCATAACCAATTATTTTAAAAAATAGCTCAGAGAAATAACTAATTCCAAAATGCCACTCTGGTTTGTCATTTGTAGTGATAGCCCAGGAATCAGGTGATGAATGAAGCATTCATCTTAGTCTACCTCACAAAGAACAAACTAGGTCTACATAAACACCTTACATTGTGCCCTCCTATCTGGCTTTAATACTTGAAAAATATATAGTAGGAACTCTGGAAAACACCACATAGAATTTTATGATCTGTAAATGTGAACTATTATTGTAGGAATTCTGAGAGAAATTTTCTGAAAATGTCCTTAACTATGAATATAATTTTTAAAGAGAAAATACTATCTCACTGGAAGAATCACAGAAATTATTGAGACTATCAATGTTTGAAGAATCTGGGATTGTGTTGTTAATTACAACCTCACTTAATTTATGATGGGGAATGTGCAGGAAAATGGAGCATATTGGAGATGTAATGTGGATTATTGTACACCAGTGAGACGATGTCTCCAGTTTAGGATATGACCTCTTTCTGGAGCCAATGAGTGAAACCCTGGTAACCTTTGTTATGAGAGATTATTTTTCACCAAAATCATATAAATCAAACTCTTGCTTTCATTTGGCAGTGACAGCAGAACACCTTCATCAGTCTAGAACTTGCTATAATTTTAAATATACAGAATTTGCTCTATTAAATATTTTATTGCAAAAAATCTGGCAGCAATTTATGCCTTCAATACTGATTCCATGGAATCAAATGATGTACAATAATACTGAGGAAACAGGTGTCCTTGATATACAAACATTAAATAAATAGAAGTCTGATATTTGGCAAATAATAAATTAACTTTCTATACACTTATAAAGAATCTATATTTAGATCTCTCTGTGTTTGCCCTCTGTTAATCATGAGTACATTTCTAAACTTGAGATAAAGAATCCTTTTATAAAGAGAATGTTTCTTAGCTATTTAAAAGCCTGCTTTATGTCCTTGTTTCTAAGACTGTAGATAAAGGGGTTTAGAATGGGAATGACCACCGTGTACATCACTGAGGCTATTGTGCTTGCCCTTGAGTTTTGGGTAGCAGCAGAGCTAAGATATACCCCAAGACCTGTACCATAAAACAAGATCACTACTGAGAAGTGAGACCCACAAGCAAAAAACACTTTATACTTGCCCTCAGCTGCAAAATTCTCAAAATGGAGGATATAATCTTAGTGCAAGAGAAAAGGTTCCCAGTGAGTGGAGTAACACTCAGAAGTCCAGCTGCAAAATACATCACTAGGTCATTGAGAAAGGTGTCAGAACAGGCAATTCAGACTACCTGATTAAGTTCACAGGAAAACTGGGGGATTTCCAACTCTATGCAAGTAGACAATCACAAAACCATTAAGACATGTAAAAGAGAGAACAAAACACTCAATAGCTAGCATGCCAGCAGCAGGAGGTCACAAAGCTGGGGGTTCATGATGACCATGTAGTGCAGGGGGTGACATATAGCCACAAAATGGTCATAGGACATCACAGTCAAGAGGAAGTTGTCTAATTGTCCAAAAAGCATGAAAAAAATACATCTGGCTGAGGCAGTTTTCAAAAGTTATGATTTTGCTTTCTGCCTGGATGTCCAGCAGCATTTTTGGTACAGTGGTGGAGGTAAAACAGATATCAGTAAAAGATAGGTTGGAAAGGAAGAAGTACATGGGTATGTGGAGGTTGGGAGTCCAAGATAATGGTCAGGATGATAAGCAAGTTCCCAAGGAAGGTGACCAGGTACATAGAAAGAAACAGGCCAAAGAGCAGGGACTGTACTTCTGTATCTTCTGACAGGCCCAGGATGGCAAATTCTAAAACATATGTTTGGTTTTCTGTTTCCATTTAGATAATGAATTTCCTGGAAAAGATATAAGAGCAATGCAATTTTAACCACAGGCAGTGATGAAGAAAAGTATAATAAATGGTATGATTTGTGTTGTAAACACATTAAGATTTTTAGTGATTTTATATAGATCTAGTGCCCTTATCTGAAAATGTCAGGGAAAACATATGTTCCTGCTTCTCCCTGATACTTTTGCTGACTAGAAATCCTTGACCATAACAGAAAACAGTTAGCCAAGGCAATATTTTCCATTACAAATTCTCTCAGACTTTATTATAATCACCAAACATTAAGACCAGTCTTTTTGTACCCTGTAACAAAATAGTAAAAGAGAAAAGCAAAGTCATAGGAACCATATTACCTGGTTACAACACTTACTATAAAAACACAATAATTAAACAGAATCCTATTGATGAAATAGACAAGTAAACCCACACAAATGGACTGCAATGATATTTCACAGAGGAAAAGGGCAATTCTATGTAGAAAGCATGGTCTTCTCAACTAATGGAGCTGGAAAATAGGGATGTAATCATGCCAAACAAAAAAGGAACTTAGGCACATACTGTATTCATTTCACAAAAATTAAATAAAAGTGAATCATACCACTTAAAAGTAAAATGCATTGTAAAAGTGCTAGTCTAAAACATAAAGAAAATATGGAGGCCTGTGATACTGTAAAGAGATTTTAGATATAGCAACAAAAGCATGACCCATGTGAGATTAAAATTTATAAGTTAGTTTCCTATAATGCAAAATTTCTTCTCTGTGAAAAAAATTGATAAGGGGTTGAAAAATGTTTCCATATTTGGAAAAATATTTACAAAACACATGTGATAAATTATTTGTATACAAATGTACAAATTACTTTTAACACCACAAAATAAGAAAGTAAGTGCTCAATTAAAAATGGGCAAAAGATCTGAACAGAATCCCATCCTAAGAATATATACACTTCCCAAATAAACATACAAAAAGAAGCTCAACCTCCCTGGCACCTAGGTATTATTACCAAGTGCCAACTAGAAATGCATCTGGAAAAAGACCTTGACCAAAATGGGAAAATATAAATACAAATGAGTTTTTTTGACTAAGAGATTTCAAAGTGAGTTGGGAGGTCATTCCAGAGTTTAAGCTTATGCATGTCTCAGCAGGATCTCCTTGGCTACCATTAACAGTGCATCAAACAGCAGGGCTCCTGATGGCTCTAGAGATATCTAGACACTAAAAGCAGAGCAGAGAATCTCATGAATTCAGCACTTTGTCAGTGGGCCTTACTTTGGAATTTATGCTTCCCAGTGTAAAAGAGTTAGACTCATTTATAGATTCCCAACACATGGATCTTCTGTCCCTTTTATATGAACCTGTATTTAGCACCAAACTTTTTAAATATATGTAACAGAGTCTTAAATCTAATGTCTGTTCATATGCTGGTTGAGCTCTGAATCTAAGCAGAGTTTCAACACCTAATCTTCAGTTCACTGGATTCACCCAGGAAAACTAACAAGAAGATGAAGATGGACAATGCCCAAACCAAGGAACTCTCAATTAGAGACAGAGTGGGTATCACAATCCCAAAATCCTCAAAATTTGGGAATGAACAATGGACTTATAGACTTATTATTCTATTATAGACTTTATTACTCTAGCAATGAAAGAATTTTTGTCATTGATATGGAGACAATGGCCACCAGAGATTCTCAGTGGAGGGAGAGGGAAGAATAGGTTTAACATGAGGGCATTTTCAGGACATTGAAATTATCCTGCATGACATTGCAATGATGGATACAGACCATTACACATTTTGACATAATCTAAAATTGTGTGGGACAGACTGTTAACTATAATGTAAACTATAGTTCATGTTTAGTAGCAGCACTTCAATGTGTTCATCAATTTTAAGAAATGTACCATACTAATGAAAGATGTTGTTAATATGGGAAAGAGAGGGAGGGGGAGGGGTTGGGGCATATGGGAACCCCCTATACTGTTAAGTAACATTTATGTAATCTAAACCTACTTTAAAATTTAAAAATTAAAATAATAAATAAATAAATAAATACATAAATACATAATTTTAAAAAGCTCAACATCATTTGTCATTAGGGAATTGCAAAATAAAAAACACAATGATATATCATAACACGTTTATTAGAACAGATAAAAACCTAAACACTGACAATACCAATTGAAGTTGAATATGTGGAGCAGTACATCTCCCTTTCATTGCTAGTGAGAACACAAAATGGTTTGGCCAGAAGACAATTGAGCAGTTTCTAGTAAAAGTAAACATAGTCTTACCATACAATCCAGCAATTGTGCTTTTAGGTATATATGTGAGTGATATGCAAACTTGAGTCCACACAAAGCCCACATGTGAATGTGTACAACAGCTGTTTTTGTAATCTCTAAATCTGAAAGCAAACAAATGTTGTTCAATAGGTTAATAAGTAAACTCACTGTGCTGTATCTGTAAAATGGAACATTACTGAGATGAAAAGAAACATTCCATCCAGCAAAAAAATATATGACTCTTAAATGATTTTTGCTAATTAAAAGAAACCAGTTTTAAAATGTTGCATATGTTGATATCAATTATATGGCCATCTGGATAAGGCTAACAATGAGATAATAAGATGTTCAGTAGTTGCTGGATGACTGAAGACAGAGAAAGAGAGTTGAATAGGTGAAGGACAGGGGAATTTTTAGGTCATTGAATCTATTCTGTGTATTGTGTAATTGTAGACAAATGACAATATGTATTTGTTAAAGCCCATTGAACATAACAACACAAAGAGTGAACCTTAAGTGTGCAAGTAAAAAATTATTTACAAGGTCAAGGGAATCCCACATAGAATGAAAACGCTGCCAATCTATCTAACTATATAAGAATGTATAATTTGCCCTGACAAGAGAGGCTGAGGACAAAGGTTCTGAAAAAGTAATATTAGCTATGAATGGAGCCTGTAAAATGAAGTCAAAAGAAACTGTGCATAAGTAAAGTAGTACCTAGTAAAGTAGCATTCCAGCATGTATGGATTAACAATTCTAATAATTCTATACATGTACAGTGGAATCAAGAAATTCATAGATAGATGGCGGATGAGGGAATATTTTTCTCACTGTGAAGTGGGTACTTACAGATAAGGGGAGGAGGTTAGAATGTTCTATGTGATAATGGTTTAGAGTTAGACACAACATTATGAAATCATGTATAGGTGAATATAGATACAGAAAGTTGTATGTAGACATATTTCTAGACATTAATATGTAAAGCTTAGTATATACCCATGTGTTTTCTTACACTCTCTGCAGAGAGGGCCTAGAAGTTGCAGAAGTAAGGATCACAAATAGTGCTCATACCTCAGAATTTAACACACCTCCATTAAGCATCTTCTTGGAGAAATGGCTGACTCTAGGAAAGAAATATGCAAGAAGCACCTGGCACATTCTGTAGTACCAAAGAGTAAATAGGTGCTAAAATATACCCTTCAATGATAGGATTTTGGTAAAGAGATGCAGAGTGCAGCTGAAAGAGCTCCCATGACCAAAAGTGGAACAAATCGAACAACATGAAAAGTACTATTGTATCACAACCCAAAGTATGAAATAAATGTCATGAATCCATCCTGATACAAATAAATTTTTGATTAAGTAAATAAGAAGAGACAAATCTCTCATGCAGAAGAATTCAATAATTTATGTAGATATTGCTCTTTCTAACCCATGGAGCATAAATCCCAATCCTGAAGAACTCCTCATCATGCTTTCCAAAAGGGATATAAGGAGAGGGAGAGAAATGAAGAACTTTATACTGGTGGAACTTCAAAACACTGTTGATCAAGATCAACATCAACAATGATAATTTCATGTTCATAGGATGCACTCTGGATATGATGTGATGAAATGTCACTTTATCTCTGGTGTCTTCCTCCAAAAACCCATGAATCCAGTCTAATCATGAGAAGAACATGGAAATTCTAATGGAGGGATACTATACAATATACCTGATGGCCACTCCTCAAAACTATCCAGGTTATCAAAAACAAGGAGAGCCTGAGAAGCTGTCACAGCCACAAAGGGATTAAGAATTTAGGACAAATAAACGTAAGGTGATATTTTGGATTGCAGATCTTAAGAACTGAGGAAAAAGGGTGAGAGGTTCTTAAAAACTATCTCTAAAATCATGCTATTTTACTGTAATTTTAACCCTGTTCTAATACATTTAGTTTATTTATTAAGAATTAAAATTATTAGTGACATGCAAAATCCTAGGAACAGTGAATTCCAAGATTCAATCCAGAGAAAATTTCATGCCTTGTGCAATAATATCACATTGCTGCAAGTCTCACATTCTTCATCCCTTGAATCAGAATAGTGAAAATGATTTCATAGAGTAACTGAAAGAATTAAATAATGAAGATAAAATGTCTGACATTGTGCCTAGTATTAATAGCCAATATTTTATACATTATTATTCAACCATACACAGATTCACTTCCCACACCTACCCCATGTCCATTGTGTTATTTCCATCCTTCATCATTGATGTGGGCTTTGACAACAGCAGTACTCCCATCGACCCAGAGTGAGCTTTCCTCAGGGCAAGGCTTTTCATGATCATCCCCTTCTATAAGCCAGCATTTACTCTCCAATTACTCCAAACATAAATATCCCTCTTGAGGGCAAAACACAAGGATCTCTGTTATATTGCTGCCGCCAACCTGGCCAGGCTCATATTCCCCTTTACATGTCCCTGACCCTCATTTTTCATCAGATATTAAAAACTATTTTTAAAACCTCACCACACCTTATGGTTATATTGTTTGCACATTTGTGTCTTTTTGTTTCTTCTTGGAGTGCTTCTACCCCTTTCTCCTCCTGAAATTACTCCAGTTCCTCCTTCAAGGCTCAGTACAATTTAAAGCTGCCTTGTGAAGCCTTCACTAATCTCCACAGAATGAATCCATACTTTTCTATCCACTTCACTAGGATTTCAGAGCCACCTCAGGATATTGGATATACTCATTTCTATGTCTTTTACCCCATTTGGATGTAATTTCCTTAATACGAGGAACAAAGTTTTACTCATTTCTTTATTTTCAAATAATATTTAGAGTGCATCATGAAGTAATGAATGACTAAACATTTGTTGAATGATTAAAATAAAAAATGAATGAATGTGATTAAATGGATACTTTCAATTGTAGAGAAAGAATGAGTAAAACAAGGAAAAATACTGCTGAGAGAGGGAAGACCCAAGAGTGAGAGGCCAGAGGAGACAGATTGGAAAAAGAACATATTTTAGTGTATCTGCTATCTATTTCCCCTCCGACTTTTTAAGAAGGCAGAACTTTGTATTTTATACTTTCTCTATGGTCATAACCTGTTGATGCTCTTAAAGCTACTACCAATAAAAGGGGTACATAGAGCTGAAATACATTCCCCCAACACCTGTGAAGTTTCTGTAACTCACCCTGAAATTATCAAGGCAGAGCCCGAGTTCACCAACACAGATTCTTCCTTGAATGATGGATGAATCTGGAAGCTCTGCTCCCAGGAAGAAAAGGGAGATGGAACCACTCATGAGGCCTCTAGAAGAAAAAATTGTGCTTTCTCTTCACCAGAGATTAGCAAAGTAGACTTGATATAGTGAAACAGAAGCAATTCGAGTTTCTGAGCAATTATAGATTCCATTCCCATGAGCAGCATTAATGAAGTATTCTCTTGTCTCAATACTCCTTGAGACATTTACTTCTCTGGTGATAAGAAATGAAAGCACAATGTAAACTTTTGCCAGTTTTGCCACTTGTAACAACTTTGGATCTCCATGTTCAACTTTTATCCCTCTAGACACCTACCTCCCAGGAGGAGGTCATCTCTCTTTAGGTGTGGGCTCTAGTATTGCCAGGTTTCCCATAATGATTTCCCTGTTGCTGACTCTGGAGAAAGATTCTGGATACACTAAAATATATTATGTCTCTGATTTGTCTCCTCTGGAGTTGGCTCTCATGAATGGAGCCACCCTCTCTCAAGAGGATTTGCTCTTGTCTCACTGCTTCTCCTTTCTCCCCCAAAGTTAGCAATATCTGTTCAACTCACACAACCATTTGTTTTCTCAGTCATTCAATAAATATTTATTCAGCAGTACTGTATTTAAAACCCTAAAGTACTTTCTGGAAATCGAGAGGAGTATAAGGCACTGTACTTCTTCACAATCAATTCACATTCTAAACAAGCCAAGAGACAAGGATTTAAATAAATATAACACCCTAAGGGGGTACTGCATTCCTGGTGAAATTCAATTCCTTATGAATGATGGTTGGATTTTCTATTTCTTCTCTTAGGCTCCTGGAACTTTGATAGGGATTACATTGAACCTATAGATCACATTAAGTAGCACTGGCATATTTTTAAAGCAGGTTAATTCACACTGCATATCCTTCTTCCATATTGTACAATCAATGGCTGTTGGTTTAATCACATAATTTGCCATTCATCACCACAATGAATTTTAGAATAGTTTTATTACTCCAAAAAGAAAAATACCCTGCCTTGTATAACCCCCTATTAATGAAACTTAGCATTGTTATGATATCTTTGTTACAATTGATAAAAATATTACAATATTATTGTTACCTATAGAGAGATTTTTAAAATTTTTATTTTTAAAGAAGCTTTAGATTACATAAATCTTAGGTAAAAAACAAGGGAGGGAGCCAGCCAGCCCGAGGCGGGCATGGGCTGGGTGTCTGCGCTTCAGAGCTGCGTTGCCCCCAGCACCTGGTATAGGTCTTTCCCCCAGGCCGCGTGGCATGCTGGGCTCTGGGTACATAGAACCACCACTCGAGGCCCACCAAAGCCTTGGTTACAATTTCTTGAGCATGTTCTGTGTAGCAGACTGTGGGTCAAACTCCTTGCATCCAACGCTCATAGTCTTCACAGGAACCCTACAAGGCAAGGTGATATCCCTATTTTTCCACTGAGAAAGGCTCACAACTAGAAAGATGTGGAAATTGTGGTTTCAAACCCAAATTCAAGTCCATTGTCACTGTACTTTAGAACTTGGGGTTTGACTTTAGTCCAGCCTCTGCCACCTCTAGTTGTGACCTGGGGTAGCTTTGTGACCCTCAGTTTGCTCATCTGAGAAATGGGATTAATGGTACCCATCTGAGTGTCCAGGTGTGAAGTATTTTGCTGAGCAAAGCTCATCTCTGCTTTACAGATCCCGATTCTCGGTTTGCTTCTCCTGGACAGCCATGGCGCGGAGCTCCCATGCATCCACCCATAAAGAGGATGGCCAGACTGCCTGCTTCTCTTCCTTCCCTAGTTTCCCAAATGGAGGCATTTGGCATCCCTGGTGTTTATTTTGCTTATGAAGTTTCCAAACTATGGGTAAATTTTCACCCGAATGACCTTTGAGAATAAGTCCCAACTCTAAAAGGAAATAGAAGCCTTTGAATTTGTTTTGTTTTAAATGTTTGTTGTCGTTTTGTTGGGGGGATGTGGTTTTACTTGAATAAGTCAGTTTGACTCGGTGGGAAAGGGGTACAGAAGACATAGGATTGGAGAAATGGGTGAATTGCTAGAGAGAGATCTGGGTGATGCATAAAAACTGGACTGGTTGGATGAAGTGGTTTTGGCTTAGCAGGGCCCTAACTAAAATTCCCACTGAATCTTCTTCTGCCCACCTGAGACAAGGTCTGAATCTGTTTTCCTGGGTCATGTTTCAAGGGCTTCAGAGCCTTAGCAGAAAAGCTTAGGGCCAATAGCTGAAGGCAGACAAACAGAGAGTTTAGAAAAGATGGGATTTCTGGTTAATTGTAAATGCTGACATTTTAAAATAAAACTGTTACATCATTAATTTAAATGTGTGTAATGGAATCTACCATACTGATTGATTTCTTACATCATCCTTTGAAAAAAAATACACAAACTAGTTTTTATTTAACAGTCAAAATTTTACATTGTTGTTTTTTCCTCCTTGAATTCATATTTCTATTTTACATTCTCTACAGAAGTTTTTTCTAGTATAAAAATTTTATGCTAGGGAAGTGACTTTGCCTCAATTGCTTGGGCTCCTGTTACCATATGGAAAGCCCCAGTTTCATTTCCCCAGTCCTCCTTGTGAAGGCAAACAGGCCTGTGCAGCGCAGTGAGCTGGCATGCAAGATGACACAACAAAGGGAGACAAGGAGACACAGAAAAATGCAAAGTAAATGGACACAGTGAGCACAAGCAGCAAGGGGGTGATAAATAAATAAATAAAAATAAATCTTTAAAAAAAAATTTTTATTCTTGAAAGTCTGGTTTGTCAGCCAAATTCCCCACAACAAAAATGTGTACAAACATTAAAAGTTAAACATTTTTAAAAATTGGATAATGATCATAGTGTTAAGCATTTTCTTTTGGAATGGGTTGTTACAATTATTAAATACATGATTAATCAAAACAGTATAAATATATCACAATTTTCATAACTGTTAAACATAGAAAGTTCTATTGGAAATGCTTCTCTTACATTGGTTGGAGCTTTTTTCTTCCCTGCATCCACCCACATATATTTGTTAGAATGAAACATCTATTTTTTATTTGTTTTTTGTGGATGTGAACATTGAAAAAGTTTACATGTAAATAAGTACACATGAATTGAAGCTGTTTTGTTGTGGCAGTGTCACTGAATTCTTTGAAAACCAGAATAAATGGATTAAAATAATCACAAGTGATACTTTTTTTAAAAATAGGGGATTCTAATATGCTCCATTTCCTCCCCCTCCCACACTTTCCCACATTAACATCCTCTTTCATTACTGTGGTATATTTGTTAAAATTGATGAACACATATTGAAACATTGCTACTAAACATGGACTATAGTTTACATTATAGTTTACAATCTATCCCACACAATTTTGTAGGTTATGACAAAATATATAATGCCTTGTATCTGTCAATGAAATGTCATGCAGGACAACTACAATGCCCCCAAAATGCCCCCATATTACACCTATTCTTCCCTCTCCCTCCCCTTAGAAATTCTGGTAGCCTTTGCCTTTATATTAGTGATAAAAGTTTTTCCATTGCTAGAATAATAATAAGTCTACAATAGAATAATAATAAGTCTACTTTAGTCCATTGTTCATTCCCCAATCTTGAGGAATTTGTGATGGTGATGCCCACACTGTTTGAAATTGAGAGGGGGCTGAGGTCCCAAAGAGCAGATGGATGAAGCTATCTTGGTTGCGGTTGCAGATACTCTCTGTTCCTTAGGATGGGCATTGTTCATCATCATCACCTTGTTAGTTGCCCTGGGTGAGCCCATTGAATTAGAGAGTAGCTATTGCAACTCTGCTGAAATTCAGGGCTCAACTGGCACAAGAATGGACCAAATATTTAAGTCTCTGGGACATATATTTATCAAGTGTGATGCTAATTATAGGTTCAAATAAGAGGTAGAAGAGCCATGTGTAGGGAAACTATAAATGAGTCAATGTCTGTTACACTAAGAAGCATAAATTCCAGAGTAAGTCACACTGACAGGTGCTGAATCTCTGAGCTTGTTGCAATGCTTATAGTGTCTGGCTGTAAAGAGCCCTCAGAAAACCCACTGACTGATACACTGATTGATATGGCAGTCAAAGAAATCCTGCTGAGATGGGCATAAGTGTAACCACTGGAATGACCTCTTGATTCATATTGAAATCTTTTAACCATAAAAACTTATTTCCATTTAATATTTTCCCCATTTGGCTAAGGTTTCTTTCATGGTGTATATGGGAATGCCCTATATTTTCTATGTGACTTTTCTGTAACCTAAAGCGTCTTTGAAGATAAAATGGAAAAATAAGACACTGGGGGAATATAAGGAAGAAATTGTCACTATACAAACAAGACAACAAGTCTTACAGTGATGAAAAACACAATGCCTAAACAAATTTTATGCTATTTAAAATTTTAAAATTATTTTAAACTTTGTTTGCTATTTTTTAAATTATTACTTCATTTTCTTACTAACTTATACAGTAATTTTTTTTGGCTTCATTTTTTGACAGGTTTTGGATTACAGAATGGTAACAGCAGTGGTGTGGAAAGATCATTGGTGTGGCGTGTCAGTGATGTGTGGTCATTTGGGAAGGGATTCACCTAGGGCATGCCTCTAAGTCATACTAATATGTTCAATTATTCATGTGAAATTGTCTCAGTAGGTAGACATTCACATGCAGAACTGTGTGAGAGAGAATGTAGACCACAATGTGAACTATGGTCCATGCTTAATGGCAAAGCCCCAGGTTTCGTTTATCAATTGCAATGATTGTGCCACATTAATGAAGGATGTTTATGTAGGAGGGTGTGGGAAGTGTGGGGAGTGGGTCATAAGGGAATTCCTATATCTTTTGTGTAACATTTATGTAATCTAAGTATCTTTTTAAAATAAAAATAAAAATTGGAAAATTCATGGGAAAAAATGCATCCATATGATTCAAGGAAAGAGAGACATGCAATTGTACTGATGTAAACCAATCATTACAAATAATTATAAAAAGATCCCATATGATAGAATCATTATTGAAAGAAACTTTTAAATAGAGTTATGATAAGTAAATCCTTTATGGAAGCCAGTTTAGTACTGCCTAGAACAATATAGCAATTTATATACCAATTCCATTTATAGAAATTGAAAGAAAATAAATAAAGTTTAAGTATAACAATTTGGTAAGAATAGTTCATTACGAAAAAAAATGCCAACAAGACAAATGTCCAGTAATTCTAATACTGCACAGAATATCATGCAGCCACTAGGATAATGAGTAGAAGTATTTTTACTGACTTGTATAATTGATCATAAGTGCAAAAAGTACACACGCCAACAACATATACCATATTAAGGCAAATTGCATGGTATAGAAGTTAAGTGTAGAGACCAAGACTTCAGTGCTTGATTCACTGCTTACAGGTATGTCCTCTGTGCCAGTTATTTAGACTTTCTTTACTGAACTAAATTGCTTCAAGTTGAAAATAGTTTGACCTGTAAACCACTGCCTTATAGGTGTCTTTTATATCATGAAAGACTTTTCTTTTAATGTTGAAACAATCAAAAATCCACCCTTTCCCAACACTCACACCTATGGCTCTACCTTCTTTGGTTTCTCATTTGCAATACCTAGCCACTGAGACATCAAGTGATGATGGAGTGCTCAAAATTTATAGACTCATTTCATTTTATTGATCTTCACTTGTATTTGGGGACTAAATTGAAAGCAAGAGTGATTTCATTTATATTAGTTATTCTGGATTATGCAAACATTAGTGATATTGTATTTGATTTAATAAGAAATACCCTTACACATTCTGAAAATGATATAATTTACTTATAACTTGAATGTCTTATGTCTTATAACCTGAATGTCTTATGTCTCATAATAAAGTATTAAATTGTTTTTTTTAAATGGACCTAGTAACTCAAAACAACTCCATTCTCTTTCCAATTCCTGATTTCCTATTGTTTATTAGCATTTGAAAAGACACATCCCTTAGAATGTACTTACATCTCCAGCAACTAGTATTAGAATAGAAAACTTAATGAATATATCAAATTGCAAATCAATTAAAGGCTTTAAGGCTGTACATACATGAGGAAATTAAGATGGCACCAGTGAAGTGAGAATTCACTAGCTGTGACAATAGAAAAGCCATACAGAAGATCACTGGACTCAATGAGGTATCTAGAAAGAAAAGAATGTTTGTCTTATTCTTGGAATGCTGATCTAGAGATGAGGGGCAGATAGAGAATATTTGCATCTTAGAGAGCCTTGATGTTCTTTAGTAGAATTTCCTAAACTTCTCATTAAACTCTCTTTTTGTTCTCCTAGAAATTCATTCAATTGCTAAAGGCAGAGTTGGAAAAACTCATTGTTCAAGGATGAGGCCTTGAAATATCAAATTAAAATGATCTGAATTAAAATTTATATTTCTGGTAGAGAGACTGCATATATGACACCTGTTCAACACCTTTTTCTGTATCCACATCTTTTGCAATGTTATGATGCAGCTCTACACATCAAAAAGTGGAGTCTCAGGAAGTGGATATGGCTCAAGTCATTGGGCTCCCATCTACCATATAGGAGGTCCAGGGTTCTATTCTTGGGGCCTCCCAGTGAAGGCAACCTGGCCCATGTGGCAAGCTGGTCCAAGCAGTGAACTGGCCCACACAGAGTGCCGGCCCATGTGGAGTGCTGATCCATGCAGGAGTCCTGGACCATGCAGGAGTGCTGGTCCTCATGGAAAGCTGGCACAGAAAGATGACACAGCAAAAAGAGACACAGAGGAGAGACAACAAGAGATACAGCAGACAAGGGAGCTGAGATGGTGCAAGAGAATGAGCACCTCTCTCCCACTCCAGAAGTTCCCAGGATTGGTTCCCAGTGCCACCTAAAGAGAAGACAGGCAGACACACAACACACAGTGAATAGACACAGAGAGCAGACAATGGGGGTGTTGGTGGTGAAATAAATAAATAATAAAATCTTAAACAAAAAGGAGGTGGAGTCTCTTTCTCCACCTTTGAATAAGGGTAGGAATGATGATGCTTCATTTGCTTTGGCCAGTAGAGTATGTAAGAATTGACACTGTGCCTCAGGAGGCATTATGGTGGTTCTGCTGCTCTCTCATGTACTCCTGCCTCAGCCATGCAAAAAAGTCCAAGCTAGGCTGCATGTGGAGCAGAGGCCTGTTATTCCAGTAAAGTTCACCCTAGCCAAGCCTACAGCCAATAGGGCCACCACGAGTGAGATAGCTTAATCAAGAATATCAAAATGACCCAGCTGATATTATTCATACATGAACATATGTAAACAATAAGTGTATAGTAAAAGTTGTGAACTTACAAAGCAAACATGCATAACATCATACTGTCATACTATACATCAACCCATCACCAACACCTTGCATTGTTGTGAGATGTTTGTTAAAAATTATGAAAGAATATTGTCAAAATCTTACTACTAACTACAGACCATATTTACATTTGGTGTCTTTTTCCCTCAATAAGAAGAGGGTGGTTTTAGGGAAAAACACACCAAATGTAAAATACTTTGCTTAGTAGTTATATTTTGAGGTTGTTCTTTCATCATTAATTAAAAATGTTTCAACACAATCAAGGTATTGGTGATGGGGTGATGTATGACAGCCCTTTATGATGTTATATATGTTTGTTTGGTAAGTTCACAACTATTAATTACTGTACACTTATTTTATGTATGTTTATGTTTGATTGATATACTTCAATAATTTTTTAAAAAGTGAAAAAAAAAAGCACAAACAAAAAAAAACCCAGCTGACTCACATCTGATTACAGACTCATAAGGGGCCATACCATGGATTCCCATGCAATAAACAAACCATTATCTTAAGCCATGTACTTGTGGAATGACTTGTTATGCAGAAGTGTCTAACTGACACAGATTAGAGAGATCTGAGTGTATTCACATAACTCTGCCTATTCCTTTTGTATACATTCCTTCAGACATTTGAAGACAGCATTTATGATCAAAGGTCATTAAACCTTACTTGAAATAACTTTACATAAAAGTGTCAACAAATAACCTTCCTTTCCAGAAAGTTAAGAGAGTTTGGAAAGTCCTACACCTTTTTGCAAGAATAATTAGTGACCTTGAATCAGAACTCTCCACTAAAAAAGGTATTTTGTGGACAGGAATACAAATCCTTGTGTCAGACTATTTTGATGATGAAGATTGGAGATAATGTTGATGATAAGTGAGATAATGGGTTGATATATTGGATATATAAATTTTTCTTTCCTCTGCCCTTTAGTCTATTTACAATATTTAGAAAAATGGCAGATATCTTGTTTATGAGAATACTAGCAGTTACATTTTTTGTATTATTGTAAGTTTTCAAGCAGAAGCATAACATAATCCTATAAAATAATGTAAAATACACAACACATTCCTATACTCCAAAGAACATTACTCATATATTGGCATCAATATTCCATTTTTCAATGAGTATAACTACATGACCAGAAAGAAATCTTTTCTTAAGGAAATGAAAGACACAATGAGAAAAATATTTTTCATTGTATTATAATTTTTTTATTTCTATATTTTATCTGTTATTTTTTAATATTATCATTTTATTTTCTTATTTTATGTTTATTTTTTAGTTTTATTATTTTGGATCTTTTGGATTAGAGAAGGGTCAAAACAGTGGCAGGTCCATACTCCTTCACTAGTCATTGCCCCTGTGCTCAGAGTATTCTTGTTGTCAATTGTCCTGAATGACATTTCAATGACAGATACAGGCCATTGCATGTCTTGTAACAACTTACAAAAATTTGTAGGAGAGAATATAAACTATAATCCATATTTAGTGGCAATGTTCCAAGATGTGTTCATGAATTGTGGCAAATGTACCACACTAATGAAGGATGTTGCTGATATGGGAAAATGTGGGAAAGCTAAGGAGCAGGGCATTTGGGAATCCCCTATATTTTTTATGTAACATTCATGTAATCTAAGTTTCTTTAAAAAATAAAATAAAAAAAGCATATTTTAAAAAGTAAAACAATACTTTAAGAAAAAACTGTGGCATGGAAAGATCACTAGTGTGGAGTGTCAGTGATGTGATGATGTGTGCACCTTCAGTATGCCTCTATGGCATATGAATATGTTCAATTTGTCATGGGGCATTGTCTTGGTGGATGGAGACCTACATAATAACTGAAAAAAAAAACCACTTAACTCCAATCTTGGGAAGTCCTGCTACATTCTCTAATAGAGAGGCAAGAATTCCCTGAGTACATGGCAAAGTGCTGAGCAAAGGACAAATCAAAATACCTGGCCCTAGATATAGGTGGTTGTACTTATGAAACTTTTCTTGTGAAATTAAAACTTAGCCTTGTATTATATATTGCCTAAGAGTTGTGTCCTGAAAGCTTCTTTGTTGCACAAATGTGGGCTCTCTCTAAGGGAAACAACATATAAACACACTACCTTCTCCCTGGCATGGGGCATTCCTCCCAGGGATGAGCCTACCTGCCACTAAGGGATTATTACCAAGCACCAACTAGTGATGCATCTGGAAAAAGACCTTGACCAAAAAGATTGAAATATTGAACACAAATGAGTTTTTATGCTAAGATTTTAAAATGAGTTGGACAGTCATTCCAGATGTTCTGCTTATGCAGATCTCAGCAAGAACTCATTGACTGACATAGCAAACAGTGCCTCAAACAGGGGGGCTCCAGTGGGCTCTAGAGACGCCTACACACTCTAGGCAGGGCAGAAAATCTCAGGGTTTCAGCAACTGTCAGTGGGCCTTACTTTGAAATATATGCTCCCCATTGCAATGGAGTTAAACCCATTTATAATTTCCCTACACATGGCTCTTCTACCACTTTTATCTGAACATATAATTAGCACTATACTTGTTTAACAAATGTCCAAGAGACTTAAATCTTGGGTGTGCTCATATGTCAGTTGAACTCTGAATCTCTGCAGAGTTGCAACACCTACTCTACAGTTTATTGGTGTCCCCCATGAAAACTAGCAAAAGGATGATAATGGACAATGACCATCCCATAAAACAGAGAGTATCTACAACTCTGTAAGCAAGACAGTACCATCCATCTGCCCAGTGGGATTTAAGCCCCTTTCAATCAGAAACAGAATGGTCATCACCATCCCCATATCCTCAAGATTGAGGAATGAACAAACATGAAGGGGGAATGCAATTATGGACTAAATTAGACTTATTATTTTAGCGCTGGAAGCAAGTATATCATTGATGTAAGAGTAGAGGCTACCAGTGGTACTGAGGGGAGGGAGTGAGAAGAGTAGGTGTAACATGGGGACATTTTTAGGGCATTGGAATTATCCTGCAGGACATTGTAATGATGGATATAGGCCATTACACATTTTGTCAAAACCTATAAAATTATATGGGACAAAGTGTAAACTCTAATGTAAACTATTGTCCATGGTTAGTACAGTGTTTCAGTATGTGTTCACCAACTGTAATGAATGTACCTCATTAACAAAAGATGTTTTCAATGTGGAAAAATATGAGAGGTGGAGAGAGTGGTATATATTGGAATCCCCTATATTTTTAAAGTAACACTTATGTAATCTAATTTTGTAAAATTTCTGTAATCTTATTTTACTTTTAAAAATAAAAAAAAAAACTGTTAAAAAAAAGAAATCTTTCAAATTCCACAACGTATAACCCATTGTGATTCCCCACTGGAAAATGCAGTCAAAACACCACAGTTTCAATGTGAGCTTTAACTTCCCTGGTTGTCTTGTGAACACCCCTCACCTGTAGGCTGCCTTTGTGGACACTGATATCCAAGACATTGAATTTGACTTGCATATTTGCTAGATCTCCAAAGTTTTCATACTAAGTGGATGTATACAGTGCTTCACTGTGCATTGTGTCTACTTGAGAGTTCCATTTAAAATGCTTTCATGCCTGTTCTTTCTGGAAACTCCAGCAACATTTAAGGATAGCCTGGAAATATCTCTTTTTTGAATGCAAGTTTTAACACCCCCATAATAATCCAAAAAATTTTGCACACACTTCATATTGGTGATAGTGATGATCCTTATATGTTGTATTTAATGAGCTCCATTTCTTCTACCTACTAGACTGTGTGTGCCTTGGGGAACATAGCAATCTTCTATAGAGTTTTCCATGCCTTGATATAGTTCACTTCAGGCTTGGCTTGTGACAGTAGCTGAATAAATGTATATTGTGTGAATGAACAAAAATTAATAGTTTTATAGATATTGGAAATGATGAAGGAGAATAAGAGGGAAAAACTAAGATAAGTGAAATTTTTCTAGAGATTTTTCCACATCCTGAGATGAAAGCCTATATATGAGTCAAGACGATATTTCATAAGAATTATAGAGTAGAGTAAATAAAACACCATAAGAAATAGAGTACCTGTAAAATAGTGCAGCAAAACCAAATGAATACATGAATCTCCTTGTTTAATCATGTGTGTGTCCATTTGTACACTCTTAAATGTATTTTTGAAACTAAGAAATGGTCAAAATTATGGAAGCTATTGCACTAAAGGCAAGAATAGATTGAAAATGATGTCAGTCCCTGCTAACGGGAAAGTTCTTACTCATAGAAGGTTAAACTTAAGAGCATATTTGGTCATAGAACAGGCAGACAATGTAGAAGCCTAGGCTCTTCCAGATTCAAGGGACACAGATGGACCAGGTGTTCTTGTTGCATCTGCCTTATCATGTTCTTCACATCATGCCCTGACCTACCTGCTTTCCTGTGCCTGTCCCATATTTATTTGACTACACTGAATTTTTGTTATCTCATAGTGCGGTAAGCTGGTCCATCACTCACTTTCTTGGGCAGTGATCTTTTATTAGTTAGTGTAGGCCTTTGGGTTTTTGCCTCTCTTTTTTGACAAATCCAAAAGGAAAACTCCAGTTCCTCTTCTGTTTCTTTGTCTACATGAAATGGCCTTTCCAGACCATCATCTCTAACATCCTGAGCAAACCATGACAATGAGTGTTTTCAGTCTGATTTATCTCCATTCATAGGGTATTTTCCCAGGGACTATATGCCGTATGTACAATTGTAATGTACTCTCAGTTCTTCAGTAAAATGTATGATCCAAATGATCATGGATTATAGAAACTTTGCTCTTTTTTGTGTCCTTGGTAAGGTATGTGGACATTATCCTTTGTTTCAAATGACAAATTTGAAGAAAATGTGAATTTATGAAAGAAAAGCATGACTTTGCAGTGATAGATAAAGGCCATTGTATATCTCATGATAACTTACAAAATTGTGTGGGACAAAGTGTTTACTGTAGTCCAAGCTTAGTAGCAATGCTTCAATGTAAGTTCATCAATTGTAACAAATATACTGCATTAATGAAGGATGTTGTTAATGTGGGAAAGTGTGGGAGGGGGAGGGAATGGGGCTTATGGGAATCCCTTATATTTTTATGTAACATTCATGTAATCTAAAGTTTCTTTAAAAAGAAAAATAAATAAATATAAAAAAACATAGGGAGAATGAAAGCAGATTAAATATAATTATTTCAAAAGAACTGCAATAGCCACAAATGATTGGAATACATTAATGTAAAATCTGAAAGACACAATGAAAAATAATAATAATTTAATAATATTTATGTGAACTAATAAGTAGAAAAATACCTGTACATAAATTAATATGCAAATATACTTTTAAAAAACACATGGAGGGAACAGTAACAAAAATTATCCTGTCACCTTACTTAAAGATATGTGGATTCAAATACACTTGTGTATAGTTTGAGGGTGAAAAGTAATCAAATTGTAATGAAAAATATGTTCAATTAATAGACTGAGTGATGCAACTTTTAGAAATAAATATAACCAAAATAGGAAAAGAGAATAAGGGAAAGGGATTTGTGAGAACAAGATGGCAATGTGAATAAAAAGTGATTTATTAATTCAAATAACAAAGAATTTTCTAAGTTTGAAAAACAATGAGAAAAATACATGTAACACTGATAGATTGGACCACACAAAGTTTATTTCCTTCCAAAAATTCCTCCACAATTACATTTACATAGACATTAAAGAACAAAATTGGGAACAGCAAAATTGGTGGAAATACTACAGTTTCTTTTTTGAAAGAACATAATATAAAAACAACAATATAAACCCTCAAATTATAAAAACAGAAACCTGAGCCAACTATTTTTGACAGGAAAAGTAAATGGCTAACAAACTAACGTATATTTAACCTAACTGATAAAGGAAGAAAATTGTGAAGTAAAAGTTTTAGTATACATTTTTCCACAAATTTAAAAATAAAATCTTATTCCATGTGAATAATCAATGTGAAAATGTATGTATCATGTACGGATATTTTATTTCAACAAAATATCTTCCTGCAATTGACTGGAACTTTCCCATCAATACACAGGAATACTCAAATATATCTTGACTTGAAAATAACAAATAAAAAAAGAAATGACCTTTTTTCAGAAATTGAGAAAATTTCTTTAAAAATTTAAAAATTTTAAATTTTAAAATCCTTTAAAAATTATAAGAACTCAGAGGCCATTTACTAATATAGAGAAAAAGCTAAGAACATGGCCAAGTGGAATTTATGAACAAGAAATATATTTTTTTACATAACTTAGGAAAGAGTAGTGATGACCCCATTTCAGATGCACGTAAAGCTGGTAGAGATTCTTCAACATCATGCTATGCCTTCTCTGATGATAAACATGTAGTGTGCTGAGATACCTATTTCTGCTCAATCCTCACATTTAGGAAGGGGCCAACTCCTGCCAAGAAAATGGACTTAATACCTTAAAACACCCTTTCTTTTTTCCAATTCCAAAGTCTCTGTTGCCTCTTTGCTTTGAAAATATCTCATCTTCCAGTAGAATCCAACACCTCCAGCTACCACTAATAAAATGGAAACATTAATGTGTATATTAAATAGCACGTCAATCAACAAAGAGCAATGTAGTTAGGTAGGCATAAATTTGGCACCAGTGAATCAAAAAGATTCTAAGTATGGCAACCATTGAATCACACAAGGGATCCTTGCTCAGAAAGAGGTATCTGGAAAGGAAAATAATATTTCTTCTTAACCTAGGAATGGTGACCTTGAGATCAGAGGCAAGTCGCAAATATTTACATCTGTGAGAGCCTTGATGTTTTAGAGAAGAATTTCCATAGTTTCTTAAACATATACTTTAACTTTCACTTTCTTCTCCAAAAAAATCATTCAATTTTAAGGACAGAGTTGAAAAAAGTTATACTTCAAGACATATATACTTCAAGTCCTTGAAAAATCCCAATAAAACAATGATATTTAATGGTATACCTATAGTAGCCTGATTGTTAAGATGGCACCAGACTTCTAATATTCCTTATAATAATATCTACATTATTATTACAAGATGTAATAATATCTTGCAATATGACTGCACAGCTCTGACCATCAGTAGGTGGAGTATTTTTCTCCACCATTATATTAGGGTTAGGAATGATGATGTTTCATTTGCTTTGACCAACAGAATATGGAGGAATGGAGAGTGTACCTCCGGAGGACTTGGTGTGTTTTTCTGCTCTTTTTTGGAAAACTGCTTCAGCCATGCAAACAAGACAAAGCAAGCCTAGTGGAGAATCAGCAGGCATGTGAAGTGGAGACCAATTCTCTAAGTAAAGGTCACCCTAGCCCAGCATAATACACTCAGAACACCAAGGAGAGAGAGCTTAACCAAGAAGATGAAAGTAGCTCCAGCTGGCTAACAACTGACAACAGACACATGAGGAGTCAAAAGAGAACAAAAGAACTCCAAACTATGGGTTCCCATGTAATAATAAAACCATTACCTTGAGCCATTTACTTTTGGGAAGTCTCCTTATGCAGCAATAGCTAACTGACACAACCATCAATATTAATATGTATGAGGGTACTCAGATAAGACAACTGCTTCCTGTTGTTCACATTTCTTCAGACCTTTGAAGAGAGCATTGAAGATCACCAGATATTGAAGGTTACTTCAGATAATTGTAATTAATGGTGACCATAAATAGTTTTCCTTCTAGATATATAGCAGAATTAGGAAATACCTGCATGCTGTGCTGGCAGTAATTGGTGACCCTGCATCAGAAGTCTCCATTGCCAGAGGTATTCTGTGGGCAGGAATACAAACTCTTTTGTCATTCATCCTTTCTTCATGAGAACTGAAAAGAATGCTGACCATAAGTGTGATAAAAAGATTATAGAATAAATACAGAGTGTGTTCTCTCTCTTGCCTTTAGTGTTTTCACCATATTTAGATATAGGGCAGATATTTTGTTTAAAGAAATAGAAAAAAATCACTTTTTCAGCCTTCACTGGAAGATTTTAAGCAGAAGCAGGGATATGAGCCAGTAAAATATTATAGAAAATGCAACATAGCCCTACACACCAACGAATATAAACCCTTACAAGGTGCACCACAATTCCACTCTTCAGTGAGTACATGTACATTAACAAAAAGAAATCTTTCTTTAGGAAAATGATGCATAATTGAACATTTTCCTTTACCATATTTAAGATGATCTGTGATGCTATGGCCATGTAATATACAATATATACCCTTTTGTCCGCTAGCAGACTTTACCTCTAAGATGTGTATTTGGTAAACAATTTTTGCTTTAGTTCCTATTCCAGAGACCATCCATGGCAATCACTGAGGACAATGAGCCAAATAGGATAATGAGATCCTAATAAGGAGAAAAAAAACACAGAGGACCAGGTATAAGAAGTACTTGTATGTTGAAAGTCAACATTAGCAGGAAGAGGTCTTTTAAAGTACAGATATAGAATGGAATGAAAGCCACAGAAGTGAAAACCTGCACTGTCAGTCTTTTCTCTACAATACAGTTATATACCTTAACTGAGATGGCATGTGTACTTTTTCCATAAGAACAGGACAGATCACCACCACTCTTTCAGTAAAACAAAGGAAATCTTGCTTGTTGCAATAAGTGTCAAAAGAAAAATATATATTCTTCATGAATTCCACTCTCTTGTGATATGTTGGAATTCCCAAGTTGTTTCTCATCCAAGATTGAAAAAATATTGTAAAAGTGCTAATTTGGACCAAAGAATAAAATGTTCTTTATGTCAAAGATAGAAAGTTTAATAAAGGAAGTAACAAAATCAAACACATTGAAACTCTATGAAATAGAGATATTTCTGACTCCATATTTTGATCAAATAATCATAATAAATGGATTTGTCTTTGAGTCCAGAAATCAAAGGCAACTCTTCAGTTCCAAAACCAATGATGCTTTTAAGACTTCATTCTAAATAACTTTTTCAGTGACTCCTTTATATCTTTATTCCTCAGACTGTAGATGAAGGGGTTCAGCATGGGTGCGACCACACTGCACATCACTGAGACTTTTGCATTTGAATGTGTGTTGTGTGAAGCAGCAGAACTATGGTACACCCCTAGCATTGAACAATAAAATAAAGACACCACTGAGAGGTAAGAGGCACAGTTGGAAAATTCTTTATACTTCCCCTTAGCTGATGAGATTGCACATATGGAGGAAACAATCTTAGAGTAAGAGAAAGGATCCCAGTGATGGGGACCCACACCCAACAGCCCAGCTGCAAAATACAGCACTATGTCTTTCATGAAGGTGTCATAACAGGCAACTTAGGCCATCTGATCAAGTTAAAACATGTGTCAGCAAAGGACAAGTTGGAGAGGAAGAAGTACATGGGCATGTGGAGATGGGAGTCAGTGATGGTGGCCAGGATGATGAGCAGGGTCCCAAAGACGGAGAACAGGCACATGGACAGGAACAGCCCAAAAATGAAGGGTTGCAATTCTGGCTCCTCTGAGAATCCCAAAAGAAGAAAGTCTGTAATTTGTATTTCATTTCTTGGGTCCATGTTGATGGTGTGACTATCCAATAAAGGAGAAAGAACATGAATAATTTTCAAAGAAATATGACTTACTAACTTATCCATAATTACATTTTACAGAGAAGTTAATTTCTAGATTTTCTTTGTGAATATTATGCCCTTTCAGAGGATCCTTTGAGCATTCTTTGATTAGTGATTCCTGTCCCACTTTCAGATAATTCCCTAGTCATGCATTGTATAGTTTTTAAGAGAAATCCATTCATTCACTGGAGGGCTTCATCTTGAGTTCTGACATTGTGCCAGTCACTGTCTAGCAAATGGTATTCAAAGTGAAAACAAACATATCAAACTATTTCTGGAGAAAGAATATAAGCAAGTAAATCCATAATTGTAGCATTCGATATTGTTACAAGTGCTGCAAGGAAAAGAAAGAATGTGAAAAAAAATACAGAGAAAGAAGTAAAGAGGCCCTGCCATTTATCCCATGGTGTTCAGGCAAGACAATCATAAAAGATGGTATTTGAACAGTGGCAACATGAAAAGAGAAGGCATGAACCACTAAGATATCTGGTGATTGTGTGCTCTTCAGGGGGAATGTCAAGGTCATAGGCACTACGGAAAGGCAGTATTTAGGATGTTCAAAGTCACAACAAAGCCAGTGTGGCAGGGAAATGAGTAAGGTGGCAGAGAGTATAGGTGGATTTTGAGAAGATTGAAGAACCAGGTTGCCTCACTTCTGCTGAAACTTCAAGACACAGAGAATTTCTTCTCCACATGCTCCTTTTGCACTTTGTTAATTTTGTTGTAAATATATCAAGCAAAAATTAAATGGAGGAACTTCAATTTCCATCTATAAGTTTGCATCCAAAATCTGTATTATATGAGATGAATATTGGAATTTATGAGCTTAGATGCCCCTAATTTTTGGATGGCCACACCACACCAAACAGACAAACACACACACACAACACTCTTGGGCCTCCTGAGGTGCTGATATTACCATCCTCTTCTCACCTCCAATCACAGGCTGGGAGTGAATTCAATGCAAGCTGACACTATCAGGTGATCTTTTTCCCAAAATAATTAGAATTGGTAATGCAAAATTGCATTTGGTAAGCCCCCCATGGAAACATAAATGAGGGGCTTTATTTTCATGTGATCATTTTTCCCATGTTTATGGAAAATATAAGATAGAAACACAAGTCTTCCCTGAGAAACTTTGATGAAGAAAACCTACCTGGTATCTGGTGGCATTCTAATCCATTGATAGCCCCTCAGTGCCCAGAAAAACTAACAAAAGAGCAAAAACAATTTATCAATCCAAAAGTAGTGATATCTTTATAAAATGCTAAGACACCAAACAGATTGACCACCACAGGTATAAAATGAACAAAGGGAATTAACAAATCTCTCACAAAAGAAAATATAATAAGTAAAACAAACATAAAGAATTTTTACATGACACAGTAGAAGGCTTTTTAAAGTTTTTTGGAGTCACGTAAACCTGGTTTTGAATCTTGTATGTACCATGTGTTTGCTGATACCCTTTGATAGGAAGTGAACCATTCTAAATCTTAATTCCTTTCCCTATAAGTAGGGAATATGGCATTCATTCTCCTAAGAAAGTTGGGAGACAGTCAATATATGTAAAAAGCTCCACATTGTTCCTTCCTGCTAGTAAGTGTGTGGTTATCAATCGTAATGAGAGGAGGCTGACTTGCCTTCAAGTTTTCAAATGTCTCATTCTTTCCATACCTCATGTTCCATTCCATGATTCTATTTCTTTCTCTCATAATATCTCCTACCAATAACAAAATGAGCATCCTTCAAGATGATATTCACATAAAGCCAGACAACTTCTATATCACAAAGTTGATAGTTAAATTCCATGACATGCAAGAGCTACTGAACAATGAAGCCAAGATTCCACAGATTGAAACACAAACTCACCTCTCTGTGGCCGAACTGCAAGCATCCCTTTTCACTGCCACCTGCCATCATCCACTCTGATTTCCAAGACATTGAATTTGACTGGCACTTTGCTAGAAGTCCATAGTTTTCATAATCAGTCACTTTATATTTCTGCTTCCCTCTTCCTGGGATTTCTCCAACAGTTTGATTTGAAGTTTTTTCACTCCTGTTCATTATGGAAACCCCTAAACCCCTCCAAGCTAGCTCCATAGCATATCCTTTTGAGCCTTATTCATAGCATCTTCTGAAGTGCACTTAATTTGGATGGTAGGAACTATGGTTTCATGTTGCTTTTGTTTAAATCTATGTGTTTGTGTTTTATTTTTGCCAGAGGTGAGTGTCTTGAAAGATGTAGCAATATTGTACACACTTTCCTTCCAGACCATTTCATTTGGTGCTTGTTTATAACAATAACAGATTAAATACATATTGCAAGAATGACTGAAAGAATGTGGTTTCAGAAGATGTCAATGATGAAAAAAATAGGAACAGACAATTACTAAAATAAGTTTGTAAGACACAGTAGAAACATATTCTGAGACTAGATCCCATATGTTCGTCAATAGCATACTTTGTAAGAATTATAGAATAGAGTAAAATATACCATAAGAAATATAAGTGTGCTTCATAAATAGTAAGAATACATTCAAAATGATTTCATAATTACCTTTGTTTAGCTTTCGTGTGTGTCTACTCAGAACATTAAGGATCACAAGTTATATGTATTTTTTACTCTGAGAAATGGTAAAATTTTCAAAAACTCCTCAACTAGTGGCAAGAATAGTTTAAAAGGACAATCTCTGCTAATGTCAGAAGGTCCTAAGAATAGAGGGCCAAAGAGAAGAGTGGGGTTGGAGAGAGAACAGGCTTCCAGTGTGGGAGCTGAAGTGCCTTGAGACTCAATGGCTACAGACAGAGCAGGTGTTCTTGCTGCACCTGCCTTGCTATAGTCTGCACATCACACACTGACCTACATGCTATTCTCACATAAGATACATGGATTCAAATATGCTTGTGCAAAGAATGAAGGGGAAGGGTAGTCAATTCATGAAAAATACTTTTATTAATGGCACAGGTGATGTGGCTTTTAAAAATACATCTAACCCAAATAGGAAAAGAACGAATAAGGGAAATAGAGATGTGAAAACATGATGTCAAAGCATATAAAAAGTGATTTATTAACTCAAATGAAACAGAACTTTCTTAGTCAGAAAAGCAATGGGAGAAACACAACACATAACACTGGTAGATTGGAACACAGAAGTGTATTACCTCTCAAACATTTCTTCTCAATTATATCTATACAGACATAAAGAACTAAATTGAGAAACCCAAAATTGGTGAAAAAACCTGCAGTTCTGTTTATGAAAGAATTTAACAAAAAACCAAGAATATAAACACTAATCTTATACTTAAAAACTCTGCACAAACAATTTGCAATGGAGAAGGTAAATGGCTAATACAATAACATATTTCATCTAAGTGATAAAGGAAAATTTGCCAAGTAAATGTTTCAGTATACCCTTTTCCACAAATTAAAAAAATAATATTTCTTGTGAATAACCAATGTGAACATGTATGTATCATGTATGGATATTTTATTTCAATAAAATATCTACCTGCATTTGACTGGAATTTTCCCATTGATACAAAAAATGCTCAAATGTGTCTTGTCTTG
This sequence comes from Cabassous unicinctus, assembly GCA_029593785.1. Classification (NCBI taxonomy): domain Eukaryota; kingdom Metazoa; phylum Chordata; class Mammalia; order Cingulata; family Chlamyphoridae; genus Cabassous; species Cabassous unicinctus. Next base: position 119,985 of record JAQZBX010000226.1, read on the forward strand.
AAAATAAAAAAGAAATGATCTCTCTTCACTGCCAATACCTCCACTGCTAATAACCCAATTATCACTACTCTTAATTTCAAAGCTCCTTGGACAGATGTTCTGCTTTAACAAGATTCACTGTATCCATCATATTCCTTATTCTAACTGGCCTTCCTTTTCCATTACTTAATTGTTAACAATGACCCCCTGCATTGTGGAATTGAATAGAATCTTCCTTTTTACAAAATATAATATATATGAAATGCATTAATTAAATAAGTAAGCAAAGAAATCTTTCAGTTCTGGACTAGACTGAATTAGCACTCAGAGAACCTCAAATAAAAGCTCTTAGTTTCCATTCAACCTGACCCCTTCCTGCAGTATCTACGTGGCTGTCTGACTGACCTGGAAGGTCACTTGGAGAGGAATGTCTCCAGGTTCAAATCTAAATACCTCTTGGAGTCTTTGATGATGGAAAGTGAAGAACTGTCCCCAGATCAGGCAGCAGGAAGGAGTCAGGCATGAGTCCCCAAGCCAGAGCTAGGAACAAAAAGAAACCACCAGGTCCCATCTAGCCTGAGGTTGCACAAGCTGAGGCACAGCCACAAGGGAGGTATTTACAACTTCCCCATAGCTGCTCCCTAGGCATATTTGTCTCTTGTTACTCCAACTGCTAGGCCATCTTATTCCTTTGGGAAACCATGCTGAACAGAAAAAAAAAAATTTTGCTGATTGTTCACAAGAGACATTGTTCTCAGAGAGATTAATCCAATTTTATTATTTATTCTCCATGAACTCTTCTTCCTTCATATGTCTAACTACCAAAAAGCCTATCTAATCCTTCAAAATAAAATTTCTCCAAGGTCTAAGACTAAAGAACGTATCTTGTGTAGGTCCTTTGGATGTCCAAAGCACTGACATTTCTTGAGAATACAGCCCATGTTATTGCCTCCAAATATTTCCTGTTCTCTTCAACCATGTGTAGAACTAGATTCATTTGACATAAAACCATGGACACTACACTCTTTTACTTGATGATGCTTTGCCAAAACAGTTAAGAATGTAACCCTTGGAACACAAAGTAGGGCATGGCATATAGTCACTCATTTATAAAATGTTTATTAATTATAAAAAATATATATAGATCTTTTATACACCATGGCCTCTTCACACCACCTTTAAGAGAAATGTCTCATTTAATATTACCCACTTATACTTGGATGATGCTAATTTCTGTTATTAATACAACTATTATTTATATATTCATTTAAACACTGAAAATTTCAAAACTTTAAATGTTTATTTTTAATTTTTATTGTAATAACAGAAAGACAATTCAAAATTTTATGTTTTTATCACTTTCAAGTGTACTATTCACTAGTAGTAATTACATTCACTAAATGGTGCTGCTATCAGCAACATCCCTTATATAAACTTTTTCTTGACCTCAAGCAGAAACTCTGCATCCATTAAGCAATATCTTCAAGTTCCCGTTCTCTCTGACCCCTGGTAACCCACTTTTACAATATTGAGAAGTGAAGAATAATAAATGACATAAGAGTAAGAAAAGGAAAGTTGAACAAAGAGAAGACCTAGAGAAGGAAAGCCCCAGCTATAAAAATAGAGAACTCTCAGAAAATGAAATGGAGCATGGCAAGTGGGAGCAGAATGAGGTTGACAGAACAGACAGAAGGAAAACCCAAAAGACATTCCATGGTTAACTGTTGCGGCCAGCAGAAAGTAACCCAAATGGCACTCTTGGGAGTAAGGATGAAAATGTTTTATTACATGCTGGCCCAGAGGAGAGTCAAATCTTCAAAAATCTGAGCACTATATTCCAATTTTCATAAGTTTATATAGGTACACTAAGCAGGCAAATTCCTGAGCAAGTGGGCAGGTAGGGTTACAAAGGCAGAGAAGCAAGATTAGCTTATCTTTCTAAAAGCAGAAGGCCATTAGGGAGGAAAAGAGTCATTATCTGTATAGAGATGTAAATTTCAATTCAAAGGGGCAGCCTGGGGTGCTTATCTTCCTGAAGTGGATTCCAGGGAGAAATGGGGAGGAAGGAGCAGAGAGAGAGACCAGGGACTGAGGGGATTTTCTTAAAGCTGTGGGTTTCTTCTGAAGGGGGGGTGGGGTTGGAGTCCTGGAATTTCACTTATAAGGTTCAGCCTTCCTCTGTCTCTTAAAGCTCCACAGGCCCAGTTTCTTCTGATCTCATCTGTAAGCTAGAGGGCTCATCCCTTTTGCCATGGTTCATTTCTTTCCAGACTCAGCTGCTCTGTAGTTTTCACAAGGTCAGCTGTAAACTATTAGGCAAATGTCTCATCTCTCTCCTGGGCTCCAGATTCAAAACCACGTTCTCTCCTGTGCCTTGTCTTTTTCTGTGTTTCCCTGTGCATATACTTCCATGTGAGAGTCTATTTTATCAGCCCAACAAGGGGGCTGAGACTCAATACTGAATCACACTATAATGAATTGGTTGAATCAAAGCCCTAACCTTGATTTACTAAAGTAAAAGTGAAACCTCTGAATTTAATACAATCAAAGAGGAATCATGCCCAGAGGAAAAGACTAGTTTACAAACATAATATCTCTTTTTGGAATTCATAAAAAACATCAAACTGCAATATAATAATTTTATGTATTTCATTTAACAAATTCCATGATGATTTCATAAAATAGGAATTTTGCTTGATTCTTTCAAATCAGATATAAACTATGCTATACAAAATCAACAGATGAAAGGATAAGCAAAATGTAGTACATACATATAATGGAATATTACTCAGCTTTAAGAAGGAATGTAGTGTCAACACACATAATAGCATGGATGAATCTTGAAGACCTTATGTTGAGTGAAGCAAGCCAGGCATTGAAGGATGAACAGTTTATGACCTCACTGATTTGAATTGAAGAAAGTGAGCAGTCTCTGAGAACCATTGTCTGAAAGATAGGTTAACAAGGGAGAGAAAGAGAAGAGTAGGTTGTGAGCCATCACCCATATGGACATTATCTATGGTAAAGTGATAGAGCATAGTTGCATATTGAAGGATACGACAGGTGGGCAGTGATATTACTGGGCTTGGTGGTACAGGGTTGACAGGTGGGTAGAATAGTAAGGGCAGGTTAAAATACCAAGGGCATGTAACTATGAATCTTGTCATCCAATGAGTCATGACAGGGGAGTGCCATGTGCCCCAGGGGGATGGGGAAGAAGGAACAGAAAAGATCAAATGGGGTATTTAGTGGTCATGGGAAATGTTTTTCATTACCTTACAGTAATGGACACAGGACATGTTAAATATCATCAAAATTATTAAACTGTACCATTTAAATTGTAAACTAAACTGTAATTGATTGACAATGTTTAGTAGCTATGTTGTACTATCTGTATAACAGTTAAAACAATGCTACCATTCACACACAAAAAAAGGTTTTAATATCGGGTGAGGAAAGGGGAAGGAGGTTGGGTATATGAGAGTCTCTAGTATTCTGGGTGTGACTTTGCTGTGACCTAAAACTTCTTTGAAAATTAAATAAAAATTTGGAAAACACTGGGGAATGAGAGGGGGAAGGTGCCACAGTACAGACTGGACATCCAATAATGCAGTGATAAAAGGAAAAAAAATAATTAAAAAAAAATTTTTTCCCCATGTTTTGAATGTCCCAGCCCATTAATTATATTTTATTTTTAGTTTTTTTTTTTCTGAGTTTCCATGCATTTTGTATCTTGCATTTAACCTTATCATTGTTATTTCATTTGCCTATTAATTGTATTTGGTCATTATATGGGCTTCATCTTCAAGGAAAATTTAGATCACAGAAGGGTTACAATGGGGGTTACAGAGGATCATTGCTGGGGGTTGTGTGGGATTGGGGATTCATTGGAGATAGTTCATCCGAATATACATGAAAGATATATAAAATTGTTCAAATGATCAAGGGATGGGGCAGGGTTATGGTGGGTAGACAATCACTCAATAAATGAAGGAATACTAAATTCCCATCCTGGAGAGCTCTGTCACATTATCCAAGGGAGCAGCAACAGTCTTCCGAGTGCAGGGGCAGTGTCTGGCAAAAGAGGCTGGTCCACTCATGGGTTCTTCTTATTGATGACTAGCCTTATGAGTCTTTGCTCTTGTATTTGAAACTTAGCCTACTGTTATGGGGTGCCTAAGGGTTGCCACCTGAGAGCCTCCTTGTTGCTCAAATGTGGCCTCTCTCTAAGCCAAACTCAGCATATGAATGCAATACCTTCCCCCCAGTGTGGGACATGACCCTTGGTTATGAGTCTCCCTGGCAATGAAGGATTAATACCAAGTGCCAACTGGCAACATGACTGGAAAAAGACCTTGAATAAAAGGGGGAAAAGGTAAAGACAAATGAGTTCATGTGGCTAAGAGACTTCAAAGTGAGTCGGAGGTCATCCCAGAGGTAATGCTTACGCACACCTCAGTAGGATCTCATAGAACACCAAAGTGGATATCACCCCACACAGAGGGGCTCCTGAGGGCTCTGGAGACATCCAGGTCCTATATAAGTAGGGATAGCCCCAGAAATTGATGCCTTATCAGTGGGCTCTACTTTGGAATCTGTGCTCCTGAGAGTTGGACTCAAATAAGTCATCCCTGCACATGGCCCATCAGTCCCTACTGTTCAAACCTATATGTGATGCTGGAGTTTGTAGGTGTACTTGCAGAGACTGGAGCCTCTGGCCTACCCATGTGTCAGCTGTGCCTGGAATCTTGGTGGAGCTGCAACTTGTTTGCCTTGTTTAGAAAAAGGAACAAGGAACAAGGAATAATAATTCCTTTAATTCCTTTAGAAAAGGAATAAGGCAAACACTTCCTTTTAAAAGTGTATCCATGAGATCTACTTAGGCTACCTGACCAACGTGTATGGTGAAGTAATGACAATAGATTTCCCTAAATTTTGCCCTTGACTGTTTGTTTCCCAAGCCAAATTTTTGGTATTGTCATATAAAATGGAGAATTTGTTCATGTGAGAAAGAATATATGTTAACAAATATCTCATGTTGATGCAATTTTAATTAATCCAAGAGTTTGCCCTTATATTTAGAAAAATAGAAGGGTTTTGTTGTGTTTTTTTTTTGTTTGTTTTTTTCAGGAACTGAGGGCCTGGGATTGAATCTGGGGCCTCATTGCTGCTCAACCACTGAGACACATCAGCTTTCCTGAGTAGGTTTTTCTTTGTTTTGCTTATTGTTTGCTTTTTTCAGGAAGCACTGAAAACCTACCCTGGGACCTCCCATGTGGGAGGTGGGAGCTCAACCGCTTGAGCCACATCAGCTCCCAAATATTTTTAAAATAATATATTGCTGAAGAACACTTTTTCAGACCTTCTTTATTAAGAGAATGGATCAAGAGCTAATACGCTCTAGAATTAGAAAAATCCTCATGCAGTGTAATCTCCACCTGCTTTGTGGAATTACTTGGTATGAATATAAGCAAGTTAATTCATGAATTATGTATGCTGAAGTCAGCTCTTTTCATAGTCACAAGCAGCCAACCATTTAAGGAGGATCCAGAGCTAGGGGCCTGTGGCTAAGATTAGTCTTACATTGGAAATTAACCAGTAATTAACTTTTTGTTTTTTTCTATGACTTACATATTTACAAATGGTCAAAGACAATCTTACCATATATGAAGATTCTCTCTGTAGCAAATAGTTATTTCAGGTTTTCATTAAAAAGTGAAAAAGAAAATGAGTTCATTACACAATATTAATGTTAGATGTTAGATCTTAAGGTAATTCATAGAATAATTTATATAATACATTGATATCATGGAAGTATTATGATTAAAATTTATTAGTAATTTGGTTATTAAATGGTCTTTTAAAAATATTGGTAAAGAAGAGTTCTTTCACCTTCATTTTTAACATAATGGTTGACAGCTGATAAACTAGAGGAATCATAAAAGTCCTTCAAGTGCATAATCTCTCCCCCTGCTTTGTGACATCCTTCTTGACAAATAGGGCTTATAGACTCCATTGTCCAGGAAATATGAAACACACTACTAGGTTCAGAAACATGCTTTATTTTTCTTTTTTTAAAGATTTCTTTATTTATTTATTTATCCCCCCCTTGCTGCTTGTGCTTGCTGTGTCCATTCGCTGTGTGTCTTCCCCATGTCTGCTTATCTCCCCTTTGCTGTGAGGTCCCTCTGCATCAGCCCACCGCGTCACGCGGGCCAGCCTTCCCTCACAAGGAGGCCCCGGGAAATGAACCCGGGGCCTCCCATATGGTAAATGGGAGCTCTCTTGATTGAGCCACACCCGCTTCCCAGAAACATGCTTTAGATACAGCAGAAATTTACATGCAAGGGCATTGGAGATCTCTGCGTGTATATGCACATTTTTTCAACTCAAACAATTTCTATGCATTTATTTAGCCAACCAAACTAATATTAAAAAATACACACTTTGCTTTACCTAATTAATATTTGATTTCAACAAGTTCCTTAATGTGTAAATTTTCACACCTTATTAACATCTTTACAATGATCTAATTGTTTCTTTTACCTTAGACAATCCAGTATTTAGGAAAGTATTTTCTTGCTTTTTGAGTTTCAGAGATTTCATTACCAATATGAGGTTTCAACCTGATGAAAGTAAAATGATCTAGGCACAACAATTTTAGAGTTCATACTGGAATTTGTTGTGTACTTTATATCAAGCCCCCTTTCCCTTTGGAAAAACAACTGTTAAGATTCCAGAGGGAATATGCTTCTCTTCTTGGAAAAAAAATCCCACATCATTAACAACCTAATAATAGGCTTTCATTTTTTAACTGATCAACTTAATATGTTGAAAAGAAATATTAATTGCACCAGAGTGACATTTTTGTTTCTTTTCATGTTCCAGAGTACAACACAAGAAATGTTTTTCCATGAATTCTTTCACCAGACAAAAGTAAACAGTGACTTGATTATGTTAGTGTAATCAGAAAAAATAATTATGGTAAAAAATGACTACAGAACCAACATGCCATAAATTTGAATTTTTATTATAGACAGATAAATTTTAACACTATTTTTAATGTATTGTTATGTCCTTTTATGTTGTTGACAATACGTACCATGCAAGTGAAAAATGGTGTTGTTACAGTCCTTCAGATCTAGATGAGTGGGATTTTGATGTTATTTTAACATATAATTCTTAAATAGATTTTCCAGCAGTGCATTGAATATCAAAAACCTTATAAAATATTAGGAATTAATTGGTTATAATTAAAATCAGACACACTTAAAAATATATTTTAAGAACTCAGAATTTCATCCTAATTCTTCAAATTCCTATTAAACATCAATAAAATATCCCAAAATACACTTCCATATATTCCCATTCTATTTTTATTTCTCAGAGTAAAAATCCTGGTTCCCAAAGATTTCACTATATTTGATCATTTTTCATAGTCTATACTAAAAGTTCCTTACTTTTATTATTACTGCACTGTTGCTACTAACTCTAAGAAAAAAAGTTCCAAATTACTTTGCGGCTCAGTTTGTATTTAGTATATATGTCACTAAATTTAAATCCTTAGCATACCATGTTCATAAGGTATTGAAATTAATTCTCTTTTTTATATTCGTTATGATCACATTAGGAATTTGATATACAATTATGTCACTTTTCCTCTTTGCATTCTATTTTAGTACTTGTTTTTCTCATCCATTTAAATATAATTTATTTTTAAATAAAGAGATATGAAATGTAATGATAAACACATAAAAATTTATATTCAAAATTTTCACTGCCATCCTTACTCCTCCTATCCTACACCCAACCAACCAAACATCATTTGGATTTTGAAGCATTGTGTCAGTGAATCTTATTAAATGTATTATTAAGAGTGGATTTACTGGTATTCTGTTATAGACATATTGTGATTAACACAATGGAAGTAATTACAACATTAATTTGGAGCCAGTGGCCACCAGATGCTTTAGGGGCAGGGAAAGGGAAAAGCAGTTGTAATACAGGGACTTTTTCAGGACTTGGGAATTATACTGAGTGAAATTGCAATGACAGATATAGGCCATTTTATATCATCATATAACATGCAGAACTGCGTGTGAGAGAGTGTCATCTACAATGTGAACTTTGGTCCATGCTTAGTGGCAAAGCCCCAAGGTATGTATATCCATTGCACGTGATGTGCCACACTAATGAAGGATGTTTATGTGGGAGGTTGTGGGAGGAGTGGGAGGTGGGGTGTATGGGAATCCCTACAATTTTTGTGTAA